>JAUMTR010000009.1:7029755-7048317 GCA_032270685.1 Microctenopoma stevenorrisi
TATTAATTAAATAATGCCCCCCCCCCCCCCCCACACACACACACACACACATGCAAATGTGTATCTATATACACATATAACATATGGTCCCACATCCTCAATTTATGTTTTCCATTTTTATAAACACTGAAGTAATAAATAGTGCTGTGTTTATTACGTTCCGAAGAAGGTGATGATCTCCTGATAAATGTAAAGATTAATGCCACTCTCATCTTTTTGTATGAATAATGTACAGCCAGCAGCCACATATCTGAGCTCACATAAAGGCTGCAAACAGCTACTACTGACTGTCTGATATCCACCAGTTTCCGGTCTTTATACTAACCTATCTAAGCTGACTCTTTGCTCCAGCTTCAAAGATATTAGAGTGGGTCTCACTCTACCGTCTTAGATATTATTACAGTATCATTACTCCTGTCATTAATGCCATTGCACCTACTGCAGCAATCTCTCAAACCAGTCGTACTTCTACTACTTCTACTGCTACTTACACCTACACAAACCAATCCAACACACCTGAGCCCGGAGCGGTCAGGGTCAGACGGCCTGATTAGACGTGAGGGCAGTGTGACGGGACCAGCTGGTGCTGGAGAAAAAGGCCTGAAGGACTTATTGACCCATCTCAACTCTCACCCCTGCACTCGCACATGCACAGCCTGGGCTGTGACCTGTGAAATTACTGCTCCGCTAGTGAGATTTGTTTCTGAGGGGCTCTATCAGCTTCTCAATGTACCGTGAAGACAGGTGAAGAAACGCATCTAAAAGCAGACAGACGCTCGTTACGTGCAGGAAACACACGCGCGAAACACACAAACACGTTTTTCGTATTCACAGAACACAAGTAAAAAGCAGCTCATTATGTTAAGCAAGTTGCTTGCCAAGCTAACATTTAGTTATTGCCATTGCCAACTGTGCTATTGTCTTCTGTCACAGCTTCTCAGAATCTGGCAGTAATTTTTAAATTTATGAAATAAAAAAAGTGTTACTGAAAAGAAAGTTCCATAATTGCTACATAATGTCTGCCTGTCAGCATAAAAACATTTGATTCAGTTCGTTCTCCAAACCAGCTAGCAGTCTTGCTAACCAAAGGTCACAGTTGTTACATATGAAGCATTATTTAGACAATGAGACCGGGAGACAGAATGACAGAGTAGGAGGAAATGAATAAGAAATGTGGTGGGGTTTCATTCCTATTATGCGTGTTACATGAATATTCATGAGTCTAAAAAACACATCCAATTAACTTTATGAATTATTAATATTCATGATAAAAGTCTATGCATATGCATTTGCTCTTTTGTTGTTGGCCTAAGTGCCACTGAGCACTGGCGTATGCGACGGACTGAAGATCCCAGTGTGTTTGTGTGTGACGGGGTGGGGGTGTGCGGTCGGGGCGAGCGCACAGTGGTTTGTTTGTCTGCCTGCATGTTTACAGTTCCGTGTCTTTGTGCCAACTGCCGGCTTCTTCCTTTTCCGCGTCTGTAGTGCTCTCACAGATATCTGCAAAACAAGGTGTCAGACCAGAAGAGCAGCAGCTCAGAGAGGGATGAAGACAGAGAATATGATCTTAAAGACGTTATTGTATATTATGTTGTCTAGATAGTGCCTGGACTAGACTAACTTCTTTGCTGCTGTTTTTTTACATAAAACAGCTGTAAACAGAGAGAGAGCGAGAGAAAGAGAATGCACCTGAGAGAGAGAAGGGGAGACTGGGCAAGACCGAGAGCGAGAGGAAAAAGGAAATGGCGAGCGATTAAATAAGAAGATTAGATGGACACTGAAAGAAAAAGCAAAGCGGGTAAAACGGGGGTATGAGGTAAGAGCAGGACAGATGGAGAGAGAGTGTGTGTGACTGAGAGAGCGAGGCCCCGTGATAACGGATCAGCTATCTTGTTGAACCAGCCCTGTGTCTGTCTCACCTACATGTACACACACACACACACACACACACACACAGGCTCTCATTGCCTAACATAATCATGTGAAGTAAACAAGTGGCCATTTGAGAGGCAGACAGTCACTGTTCACATGCACACCGCCCTGCGTCATCAGTGTGTTGCCATAGTAATGGAGCTTTTATCTGATCCAGGGTCACCGCTGACATCCCCAACGGCACTGCAGGGTTTTGCACACAGGTATGTCACGAGCACATGCTCACTACACGCATACGGACAAAGGAAAGGTGAGGAGACCATTACACAACCCAAAGTTTTTATTCATCACTCACATCTTGTGACGACCCCCTCCAGCCTGATGATGTTTGGGTGGTCAAACTGTCCCATGATGGAGGCCTCAGACAGGAAGTCCCTCCTCTGTTTGTCAGAATATCCTGCCTTCAGACTCTTGATGGCCACGTAGATCTCCCTCTTTCCCTGCACACGGAGCCGACCGCTGCACACCTCGCCAAACTCTCCTACGCACACAAGTACACGGGAAAGTTTTCAGTTGACACCGACACGGATTTTCTATATCTATGTAATTTTACAATTGAGACAAAGAAGATTGTGAAATCATGCAAACGTGACTCAAAACAATGCCTAGACATTTTCCATTTGGATTCCCTAAAGTTTATATTTTACTGCTGATTTGAGTTATTTATGTAGTCCTCCCGTCTTTTTACTGCCAACTCACCAGCTCCTATGACTCTCTCTATGCGAATATTGGAAGCATCAATCTCTTTGGCAAAGTCTCTGACAGCCTGGTTGGGGTCTTCGTAAGTGTGAGGATGGATGTAGGTCCTGCTGCCCGGGAGCTTGACTTCATGCGCGGAAAAGTGGAGAAATTAAGAGAGAAAGATGATACGCATATGTACACTTTTTGCCAGACATATAGTTAAAGTACTTTGATTTGATTGATTCCTGTAGATCATTTTCTCCCAGAGCTGAAATGTGTATGCTCGAGTGTGTGGGTGCTCCGTCTGAGTGACATTACAAGTTCTTACATAATCAAACACATAACTACTTTGTTAGCGATGGTGGTAAAATGAGTCATAATTTTAACAGGAACCCATAAGGTGCTTCACTCTGCCAGCAAACATTTGTGCAAAAAGTGTGAAACAATTTGGTTTTATTGAGCTGAGAAAGCTGTCGTGTGTGGCTGCGTGCTGTCTTCTCATGATACACCCGCAGGTATGTAAACACAGTGTGAATGTAGTATGTGAATAAACAGTCATATTCAGGGTTGTCACTTTGGAGGGTGTTTGCTGATGGAATATTTCTCCTTCTGTATATACGGGAGCAACAAATACAGGCAATGATCTGAGTCACTGCAAGTAGGTGTGACATTTGTATTAAAGACAAGTTATGAGTGTAGAGGTGCTTGCATAACCATGGGTATACATTTCAAAAGTAAAATCCCCCACTGTGGAAAACAAACAACTATTTCTGCGTGAGTGTGTTTCTTTTGTGTGGGTCTCCTTTACCGCGGCCGTGCTGGAACTGCATCTTCTCTTCATCGGGGTCCTGCTTGGCTTTAATATATCCACAGTGCCTGAAAAGAAGTGTACAACTGCATTATTGTCCTATAGACGGCATAAACACATACGCACTGATTTACACAAAACATTATATCTCTATATCTCCCACTTTCTTATCTATGATGTTTCCAGAAATGTCTCAGGCTACACTGTGCGCAGCCAATAGCTGTGTGTGTGAACGACGAGATGTTTCCTTTTGTCTTTACACACCCGAACCCTGAAAAGGAAAGCCTTGAGGAACATATACAGTTTATTTTTTCTCTCTTTCTTCATTCCACGTTCCATACAAAGCAGTAAGATTTAGTGAATGAGTGTGTGTCACAAATGTTCCTGTGAAGGCAGACCTGCCCGTTAAAGCACTCCTCTGTAATCCCCTGGCCTCTAACCAATACCTCCAATACGCAAACGTGCCCCTCAGTGTAACTCAATGCTCAAGACAGCACATTGACGAATTGATCAGCTCAGTCCTGCTGTCCAGCTGTGAGGAAATATTAAACTTATTCTGTCCTAAAGACCTCACAGGGGGCTGCTGCCTGTGTGTGTGTTTGTCAGTGTATGTTTTTACTTTGTGAAAGTGTGAGTCGCGAATTACCCGTAACTGTTGGTGAAATTTACTGTTCTTTAAGATTTAGCACCAACATTTTAGGCCAAAAAACATAAAATGTATAAACAGTTTCTTATTACATCATGGTTATATGACGAGGTAGTAAACCCAACATAAATACTGCGTGGCAGCCTCTCTCCTCTCTCCTCTTCCCCTTTTATGTCACCCTCCCAGAGGATTACACAGGTAAAGCATCAACCAGTCAGACGTCTGTGCGCCAGTAGGATAAATTGATTGAAGCTTAGAGCCGAGAGTAACTAGGGAGAGGCATCCCTGTAGGTGATTTAGAGAAGCAGTCGAGATGAGGACAGGAGCGACTGATAGAAACAGAAAGCAACGATTTAATAATAGGACAAATGTGATAAAGGCAAAAATAATATAGGAGAAAGAGAGAGAGATACTGAGAGACACACATGGAGGGGTGGGGTCTCACCAGGCTCAGTAAGTCTCACTCATTTGGTGTTTAATCCTTGTGTTGATTTTACATAGCTGAATGCATGGTGTAACCCAGACACCAATAAGCTCTCGAGGGAATAAAGACACACACACACACTGGGTGGTAGTTGCTGGTATTTGGGGATTGTGGGTATAAAGGGGAGTTAGACCCCACCTGGTTATCAGCTGTGCTCAAGCCAACTGAGCACCAAGGGACTATTATTACCCCCTTGACACACACACACACCCACACACACAAAGCGCTGTAGGGCATGTGTTTAGAACATATGGGGAACGGGGGACATGGGTCACACCTCTGCTCCAAGTGTGATAATCCCGTAAGGACAGACACACACATATAGCCGTTGTGCATAAACACCCAGCTCCTCGTTTAAAATGCTGGATGTGTCTCTATGTTGTTGTGTGCATCTCCACTGGTGCATGGCTGCATATGTGTGTGTGTGTGTGTCTGTGTGTGTGTGTGTGTGTCTGATGGGAAATGAACACATTTCCATAGTAATTACAGAGCGACTCATTTCTCCTCTCCAGTTAGAAATGTCATGAATCATTAGCGCTGCAGTCTTAAACATGGCACAAACCCTGACGTGGCTGTGGCTTTTGTTTTTCCTCTAAGTCTGCATTATGGATATTTTATTTAGTACCTTAAACTAAATGATACTGACCTGTAATCTTATTTTTTTTATTACAGGGCTCTGGGGAACAATGCAGAGGCCATGATGCCACAGGTATTATTATTTTAATAATTAAAAATTTTCACTCTAAAACTGCAACATGTGGCAGGGGAACAAAAACATTATGCCAGAACAAATTGTTAGCATTGTTTAATCAGTCATTTATGTGCATTATATTTATTATTATTCTTTAGAATTTGCATTCACTACTACTGGTAGTAATATTTTTTCCATACTTCCTTTAAACAAACTGATTTTGAATCTGTCTAGTCTCACTTTTGTTGAGTTTGACTATTGCAGCTCTCTTCTGGCTGGAGCTTCTGCAGTCACCATCAAACCCATCCAGATGGTTCAAAATTCAGCAGCCCGCCTCATTTTCAACCAGCCTCAACACTCACTGGCTCCCAGTAGCTGCTTGTATTTTGAGTTTAAATCCCTGCTGCTCACCTACAGGGCTGTAAAAGGAAGCGCACCCTCTTTTATCAACACACTATTTATAAGCTACATTCCCGCATGCCCTCTGCAAACGAGAGGAGACTAAAAATTCCCTCCTCATGGGGGCTCGGATCCCAGTCAAGTCTGTTCATCTTTGTTGTCCCTGGCTGGTGGAATGACGTGAATGAGCTGAGACTATCACCACCTTTAAAAACATCTGGAAACTTGGTGGTGAGATTATTTTGTTGTCAGTTGTGGTTTATTTCATTCAAAAAGTCATCGCTGTTCTGAGCGGACTCCAGTCAGTGCTTGAAAGCCTGGTGTTTAACAAAGCCAATTAGTAGCATGAATAATGCACGACATACTCGATTCTATCTGTTACGATTGTACTTTAGTTTTGTGTAAGTGGAAAAACCCCCAGCTATAGTCACCACGTAATGTAGCTGCATGGCTAGTTGCCCGCTATTGATTTGGAGGCAAAAACTTGACAATACACTGTTAGCATTCATGAATTCTTGAGCTGGAACATGGTTCTAATGAGAAAGTCTAATGCTAAGTTTGCTTCAGTCACTCCTGGAGAAATTACTGTTCCATTAAGCAGCCATCGAATTGTAGCTCATACAGCAAACACACACACACACATTAATACAGATTAATAGAACACACACCTGCACCAGAACAAAAACACACACATTAATGGACTGCGATATCAGTACAACACCCAGGCTCTCACCTTTCTCTCTGCGTCTCTCTGTTCCACTTCAGTGAGGACAACAGGCTATCCCTGTCCTGCAAAGCCACACACTCCACATTTGCATATCAATTTACTTTTTAATATAATACTCTGTCACTCGAGACCCATTTGTCATTCAGCAAGCAAGCCTCCACCTTTGTAGAACTCCATCCATATATTACTGTTGCTATAGCCCATCCCCCATTCTCTTCTCTCTTTCTGTCTGTTGCTGCCCTGTATCTCTCAGGTATTATATTCTTTCTTAATCCTCCCTTTAAATTAAAACATTCCCTTGTCCAAAAAAAAAACCTCACATCCACTCGCTTCGATCAATTTACCCATCCCCCAACAGGCCCAGTCCTCTGCTCTCTCTTTTTTGATTGAAAGGGTAGATCTGGACAGAGAAGTAAAGAAAGAGAGGGAAAGAAGGGAGACGGAGAGAGAGACAGAGTGCTGACAGGCAAGAGCACACAATGGGGGTCCAAGCCTGCATACCAACTAACAAGCAATCAGATGGAGGAGGAGAGTGAGGAGAGAAAGAGAGGCAGTCCTAGGAATAGAAAGTCAAAGGAGAGAGAGGGGCGAGAAAGAACAAAGAGTGCTAAAAAGAAATAGAGAAAAGCAACAGAGGGGAGCTGTACATTCTTTATTTATCTATTGAAACAGGGCACGGGATTAAGAAGGACAGTGCCAAAACAAAGTACAACACTACGAGAACAGAACTCCTCCTGAAGTAGACTAAGAGTAACAAAAGGAGAAGTGGACATGACTTGTGAAGGAATGGGAGTGAAAGGTTGGACAGACAGTTAAAAAAAGAAGTTGAAATGATTTCTATATTTATTCTTTCTCATAAAATAAAAATGCCAAATTCATTCATTGATGTATGCAATTATTCCTTCTCAAGCCCAAAAAGAAGCTGGATTATATTACCGCGTGCATTGCCCAGAACCAGAGAGACATGAAATCCATCACAAGGCTAACGCAAGACGCATCAACACTCAAATATACTCCAACAAAAAATGTGGACTACTCTGGGAGGAAACAGAGGGTAACTCACATGAACATGGGAAACGTGCATGAAATCAGGTGACTTTTCATATTGATGATGAACCTATGACCATATTACATTGAGGCCTGCAAGTTCAGTATGAATATAGGCACGCAGACATCATCTCGACTCTTCAAGAACACAATGTGATCATACTGCACATTTACATACTTTTGAACAGTGTGACTGTATGGTTGTGTGGTGGCTACTAGAAAAGGACACTAGCTTTGCAGCTTTAAAGTATGATGAAGCAGGCGTCCTCCTTTACCTCACATTTTTAGTATTTTGTCACATCTTCATTTATTGGTCTATTCAGGCTTCAGGCTCAATTGCTGCTTGCATTTCCCCTCAGTCTGACCCGAGGTTAGCGTGAGAGAGAGAGAGAGTGAGAGACGACGTCTTCTGCATTCAGTCAAGCTGGCTTCATGATTATTAAAGCCAATGATTCTGCTGTCATTTTATTTTGCAGGTTCACCTACAGCTTGACCGTGTATATAGAAAGGACCATAATATTTCTACATTCTCTGATAATCTATTTGAAGTAACAACAGTTGACAAAAAAAGTCGTCTCATTAGCAATGTCTGTAGAGTCACTGGAGTCCCTGTCTGAGCCAAAATGGGAGAAGAAAATCAAAAGGTGGGAAAACGGAAATACCACACCGACATAAATGAGTGGTGGGGGTGCAACCCCCCCTCCCCCCCAAAAAAAATAAAAAAACAACGTTTGGCAGGAGAGAATAAAAAAGTGTGATTCTTCACTAAGGGCAAAGAAAAGTTGAAGAACGTGGGGAGCGAACGGGGTAAATATGCATGGTGGTTTAACCTTGAAACAAAGTGGGACAGAACCCAGACATAAAGGTAGTAAAAACAGACCAAAGACAGAGTTGTGTGTGGACGGTGTTGTGTTAGCGACGGAGGCAGAGAGAGATAGAAAGAGAATCAGTTTGTCTTCACGTAAGTGAATAACCTTGTACTAATGCTAACCTAAGATGTGAGGAGAGCTAATAAAGTGTGTACTTCTAAGCAGTGTGTTATCACCCGCTTTGTTTTATATGACTGGACACCTTTTATAGGATTAGAAGCCAGCAGCTAGCTGGAAGACGAGAATAGAATTTGATACACTCAGAGACATGGAAAAGTCAGAGGGCGGCATCCAAACAGAAACGTAGTTCCTTTTCCTTTCCTCTCTATCCTTCTCACACTCATGCTTCCTTTCCTTCCTTAGTGCCATAATAACCTTCTTCTCCTTTTCCTCTCCTGCTGTCTCCTTTCATCTCCCATTTCATTTCCTGTCTCTTCACATTATTTTCTCACTGCTAATCAGAATGACGAGAAAAATGAAATCAGTAAATCATTAGTCACCCCTGCAGCATGACACCACGAAATGACACATCTATCCTCCTTTCTCCATCACCCCGTCCTCCCTCGCCTCACATACACACAGAAAAACTCACACACGTATACACACACACACACACACACCCCCCCCGCTGTGGGTATCTGCTCTCATCATTACTCATGATAATGGTGATTCCATTTAATATCAAGCTATTAAATAAAAAATAATTACTGTGAATCAAATCAATGGATTAAATTCACTCTCATTATTTCACAGCAAAATTAAGCCCCATACAACTTGAAAAGCAAATCTGCGTTCGCAGCGTGGGCGCTGATAAACAATGAGGTTTATAAAGGCTGATTGTGGATAATTAATTAAGAATCAAAACAGCATGAAAAAAAAAGCAAACTTTATCAAAAAAGTCTGGGTGCAAGCAAGTTGTCTTTGCACTGGTCCTCCGTCTCTCTCTCTCTCTCTCTCTCTCTCTCTTTCTCCATCTTGACCATGTCTGGCACTGGCTCAGAACTCTGTGACCACAGTGTAAAAAGATTTACTCAGCCTGGGCTAATTATTAGGAAGGGAAATGATTAGCTGAAGAGTTATGACTAATAAATCTGTCTATTTTTCATTAACACCCTGTTTGGAAACATTTCATTTAGCTGGCGCTCATTAAAGAGAGTGGTAATGGAAGGCAAAGAAAGGAGGGGAAAGGAAAAGGAAAAGGAAAAGGAAAGGGAGGCAGATGGGGAGAAGTGGTAAGATGTGGAGCTGGGCTGTGGTAATTGGTGTAATGTAGCTGAATTTTTAACAACCTGGTGAAAAGGTCAAATAAGAGAGGGTGTGAAGAAGCGGAGGAGCATGTCCTCCATATCGTTAAGTTAAGTCTTAATATTTGCCAACAGATCCGAGTGTAGATAAGTGTGAAACTAATTCCTGTAATGATGTCACTACACCGAAACAACTTGATTAGGTCGTGATCGTGACTTGTGTGCCTGCGTGTATGTGGATCTGACAAATACATTGTAAACGCACTATAAACCTTAAAAACCCCAAAGAGTTTTGAATTTGTCTAATGTTTATAGGACATTTGATCAATCTCGCTGCAACATCTGCTCATTTGCATAAAGCATGTGTGAAATAGTTTTGCACCTGCAGCCACTAGCTTCTCTTATTGCTCTGTTTTTGTGAGCTGCACTCTCAGGCATTCTGCAGACAAAGCTGTATTTGGCTACACCCTACAGCCTAGCCGTGTTCACTGAAAGCACCAGCATCCAAAAAACCCCCATAAAAACCTGTCTAAAGACATTACACACATCGTCATCACCATCACTGGCCTGTTCCAGATTAGTATTCACCCAATCCTTTGGCTGCTAAATCATTATTAGTGCTATTATAAAGAAAACAGACCAACACCACCTGTGAGGACGGGAATGTATCGGGCCATTTCTGCCTGCACCAAATTTGCCATAAAAACTATTTGCCAAATATGGCTCTATTATTCGTGCCTTTATTCCAGTTATGTAAAAACATATTTTCCGTATTTAGTAGTTCAAACTACGTATTATATGTATTTCAAAATCCGTTCCCCACGTCAAAACAAACAAAAAAAAGGTTCTCAGTGTCTTTTAATTTCACACATCGTCTTAGAAACAAGCAGACACATACACAACACTGTTTTACACTCAATTAGCATTCTTCAGCTTCAAGTGTCTTCCTCTCTACGCTGCTCTCTCTCAACAGTATGTTTTCATAAGCGCACGCTTCCCGTTTCTATCCTTCCTCTCCTCTTTTGTATCATTAACTTTTTAGGAATAACCCTGGGTTGCACGACAGATGCTGCGGAGGTAAAAGAGCTTACACGCGCAAACATGCGCGTCAACATGACACACTATTGTGTTAGGAAGGCAAAGCTGTTAGCACTCGCTATTAGTGAGAATACTTTCTGCTAGAATCAGCCAAGTTACAATAACGTCTCTATTTCTTTTGTGTCTTTCTCTTCGGCCTTTTGTAGTCCGTATTCAAAACTGTGCTCAGAAAATGGGCGCGATCTCTGCTAAGTGACCATGTTTTTTGTCCTCTTTTTGTCTCAGATTAAAAATAGAACCACTTTGCAAGACAGTCATCCATGTATCTCTGTTTGATCCTATCTCAGAGGCCAAAAAATATACAAAAATGCATTAACAGTCAGTAACAGTACATCTCAATTTTGAAGTAAGCATCCAATTAAGCACTGCTTATTATTTTAAGCTTTTCAGATATTTTCTTTGACAGATTGTGGCCCTTGACTTCCTGATAATTATCCTCAGTTCCAACAACAGATGTACTCCAGACCGACACCTCTCCCTTCTGAGACACATAACATAAGAAAATCAAGCATCAGATACGTGAAACCTTCACAGTGACATTTCACCAAAGCCCCCCGTATTAAAACATGAAGAAATAAAAACACAGAGAAATCTGGCACCAAACCAAAGCCTGCAGCTATTCTGAACGGAAGGTTGTTTTAAGGCTGAAGAATCATTAGACTGCAGATAAAAAGAGGAATGCAAAAGAACACAAACATGTACACAGTTGCTGGGAGGCAGAAGCTGTAACATGTTTAACAAGGAGCGAAGGAAAGTGAGGACCAAAGCGATGAGCGCATTTTGAGTGAAAGGCCATCTGCTGAATCCATGGCTATGCCAGTCGCTTCCTATTCCCATTGCTTGCACCTGCCAGCCTGCCAAAGCACCCTCAGAAGGACAAAAACACCAACTTCACACACACACACACACACACACGCTCGCTCGCTCGCTCGCACATGCTCGCTGAGCAATAATGGCACACACACAGCAATAACTGGTGTGATTTGTCAGCGCCGTGCTGCGTGTGAGAAGCTTTCGACGTTTTTTCATGTTTTCCCTCCTGCGGTAACAATAGCACAACAGCACTTTATTAAACGGGAACAGGACAGAACAGAATGGCCTGCAAATCAGCCCGTTTATGAGGCATAGCTGCTCAGTACCCTGCCAGCAGAGGCTGCGTGTGTGTGTGTGCATGTGCCTGTCTGAGTGTGTGCACGGCACATTGTTATTTTATAGTTCAGGGATAAAATAAAATCTTCTTTTGGGCTGTTCACAATGTAGTCTGGTCTGTGGATTCAATAGGGGAACTAGGTGTAAAACAAGAGCAGAAAGCTTCCCGGCACCTCTAGTGATTATTCGGAAATGATTTAAACAGCTGGCATTAAGGGAGAAAAGGGTCTTTCAAATGTCTAGCGGGAAATCATTCAAACCCCGGCAGAGTCTCAGTGTCAATTTCAATTCCAGTTTAATCATTGTCCACATTGAACTAGCCTCAGCAAATACATCAGCTTCTCGATACATTGAGGCGGTGGCGGTGCTGGGGTGGCTGGAGGGATCATCCAAATGTAAATTTCAAGAATGGCACAGGAAATGAAAGGCGCAGAGCCCAAAGACAGGCAAAATGAAGAAAAGGAAAGAAAGCGAGATGAGAACAGAGGATGGAAGAAAAATACTCCGATTGACAGATAAGATGCGATAGATGAAAGGAGCGAGGTACGGACAACACAAGAGGAGACCGATCAAGCGTCTTCAGCTTTTCCCCCAAATCCTCCAGAATCTGACGGATGACACCCCTGTTGCAGCTAAAGGTGCAATCACCCACCTATGATCTCCTCCACTCATCGTCCTTCACCTCTTTCAAAAACACTTGTAATCTACCGTTTCATTTTTTGCTCCTTGCCCCTCGCTCTTCAGCCTGCTGCCTCTCCTCCTTTCCCCATCACTCTACCTTTCTCTCCGTCTCTTTCAAGCCTACTCTTCTTTCTCTCTATCGTTCACGCCATCTTATTTCATCCTCTCCTTTTCTCTCTCTCTCCCTCGCTTCTGTCCTTTCTCCCCCCTCAGCTCTCTCTCATGCACTTGTCTCTATAGTGATGCAGCTTTGATCCTTGCTTCATTCCCCAAACACAGTACACACCCCACCTATACCACGCACACACACACACACACACACACACACACAAACACACAGTTTGACAAATGTTGCTGAATAGAAAGCTGCAATCAACGCTACTTCCTCCCAAAAGTCCCCTCCTCTAAATGGAAGAGAAATAGATGGGGACGTAGAGAGAGACCTAAAATTGATGGCAGCGCATCGACCCCACTGTAAAACCGAGTTAACGCCTCCCCGGCCTGTGAAACCTGATTAGTTGACTGTGTGTGTTTGTGTCATCGTGTGTTCATAGCGCACTATGTTTAACAGGTTGTTTTGCTTCTTACAAGCACAACCTCATAATTCCCCTCTGATTAAAAAAATGTTGATGTGTTCCTGTTCATTTGCAGTGTGTGTGTGTGTGTGTGTGTGTGTGTGTGTGTCTCCACTGATTACATCCCTCCTAGTCAATACTGAATAGAGCACTCAGCCTGATAAGCAATCACCTGAATCAATACTAATGTTTTTACTGTGTACATTAGTGTGTGCATGCAGATATGTGTGTGTAGTTCTTAACATGTGTCTAATCTAGTCAAAGCTCATGGAGGATAAACATTTAGTTACGGGCACGGTAAATCACAGATGCCTGTCATCCCTTTCTCTCCTCCCTCTCCTCTCCTCTCCTGTCCTCTCCTCTCCTCTCCTCTCCTCTCCTGTCCTGTCCTGTCCTCTCCTCTCCTCTCCTCTCCTCTCCTCTCCTCTCCTCTCCTTTCCTCTGTCCTTTACGTTCTCGCTAAATGCATCTTTGAGCATTGCTGTTGTTGTTTCCTTGAAGGTGGATGTTTTCCTTTGGTTGAGTGTCAGAAACAGTGACAACCACTCTGGGGGTTTTTACACTTATGAAAAGACACACAGAGTCTCGCACACACACACACACACACACACACACACACACACACATGCTCACGCACTTCAGACTGTGTGACGGAGCTGTCTGCTCCTTCCAGTCGCCTCATTTGTTTCTGCATCAGGTTGCTCTCAGAGGAGGCCTCGCTTCTGCCCTTGTCAGCAAACATCAGCTCGTTCTTTCTACTCCTCTCACTCTCCCTCGTCCTCCTACTTCGACTCTCCCCCGATTCTTTATTTCTCTCCTCTCCATCTTGCTGCCCGTCGTCGTTTATTTCCTCCTATCTCCCCTCACATCTTCCTCACTCCATTCAGTCCATATTCTCGCTGTTGCACCACAGTAAATCTCCTCTTTATTAATCTCTTTGCAGTTGCCGTCTCTCGTCCTGCTCCAGTCTCTGTGGTTGACGGCGTCAAAGTCGGTGACAGACAAAGTGGGTAAACCTCGAGTGTGTCTGAGGGCCTGGAAGCCGCAGACAGAGTCGCAGGCACACAGATGCATCACAGACTTCTCTCCTCTGAGCAAACACCAGAAACACAGTGCTGGGCGTTTCGATTTCAGTGTGTTTTGCTTGTGTGTGTTTGAATGAGTGCTGTAGGTTCCTTGTGCACAGCAGAGCAGTTCAAGTGTGAAGGAGGGTCAAGTCAGAGCAGCGCAGCTCATAAGGTGTGTGCGTATCTGTATGTGTGTGTTTTCAGGATGGAGTGACTGCTCGGGGAAACATACAGGCAAGAAGGAGAAGTGAAATTTACCACTTCATCAAGTCGTTCAGCCTACACCCCACATGCAATCACTCACACACACACACACACACACACACACAGTCACAGGCCACATACAGTACCTGCCCCAACTATCCATCTAAGTACTTTATTTTATAGCTTATACCAAGAGCACTGCTCCTACACATTCCCGGTTTCCTGCTCCACCATGCATACAGTGGAAAGATGGGTCACCCATATCGCTTTTCCTCAGAGAAGTCATTCGTCATCATTATTGTATTTTAAAGCTGATTTATGGTCATAGCTCACTTTTTTAACAACCGGTCATCTGTACTGGCACAGACAAGGTGCGGTTCTGTTTTTGGTTTGGAAAGGAGGACTGAGATGTGCACCTGTCGGGACAAAGGAGGTGAACTCCATATTTATGAATGAACTTCATCTGGAGGAGAGTGTGTGTGTGTGTGTGTGTGTGTGTGTGTGTTTCTACCACACCGCCAGATGTCTTGATGTCTGCTCCCAGCGTGTTAGTTAAGTATCAAGCTGCACTGCTGATGTCATAAAAGCAGGTCTTGAAGCGCTTCTGCCGCTCCAGTAACAGCTTGTGGATCTCTCTCTGTTTGTGTCACAGTTCTTTGTGTCTCCTCACCTGAGAGAGAAGCGCTGCTGCTTGAGGCAGGCGCTTTTGTTTAGCGATGCAAATTTCTGCCGACTCACTGCTGTTATTTATGATTAATATTGATAAGTGTCACTGAACTTCTGCAACATTGTTTTGCCAAAGCTCTGCAGAGAAGATCTAATTTCATTTGACAGCTGCTACAGCACACATACGTGTGATGCTTCTCGTTTCTGTCCCAGGGTCAGCCATTGTCCATGTCAACATTAGCAAAACCTCTCCCACTAACATCCGTCATTTCTTGACTGCTGTAGAAATTTTGATAATTATTGATCACAACTAGTAATGAAACATGTCTTTTCGAATGTCCCGCTCTCCGGCTGCACGCGTTGTGTAGGTGCTGAGCGGCTGAAGGTCACAGTCTGGTCGTAGGTACAGATGATGTAGGTACAGTCCTACACATGTGTGAATGTGCATGGATAAGCAGGAAATAGCGAGAGAGACAGAGACAGGACAGAAACAAAGGAGAAAGTGTGCACGGCTTGCAGTGGTGGGAATTCATATGCCACATATGAGTGAGAGACTACCGTATAGGCTTCTCTCACTTTCTGGCTGTGACTCTCGCTCTCCAGGATAGATGGAGGGCATTCATTATCTGCCTGCCCGCTGGGACTTTCCTCCTCTTTAGGATGCATCCAGCAGTTTAAACCAGGCCAATCACAGTAGTGGGGGGAGGATATGGGGTTAGATTCGGAGGACGTATGCTGTATGTGTGTGGGAGATCTTGCAGGTTTAACCTGCAGTCCAGCCTATCTACTGTAACCATGGCGATCCTCTCACATAATGGGATGGCACAGTGGTGCACTGTATGTACGGCAGTTTCCCACTTCTGCTCAGCATGGACGCATTGCAGAGGTGAGAGTGAGGTGGAACACATTGAAGCCCGTTTGTGGTCAGAGTTGGCTGCACGTGGTAAATTCTGACTGTGATACATGCATAATTATTTCCCGCTCGCCTTTTGTCATCTAAACATGAAATATTAAAGGTTATCGCGCTGTAGACATATTGCAGCTCCTCGTGTTGTCTTATCTTGGTGGAACGGCCCTTTAATGTGATGCATGTTTTTTTCTCATTGATATTACGCATTCTTTAACTTACTTTTTGTCATCAAATTGTTATATAGGAGTTTGTACAGTTATGATGAGGATACATTATTAAGAATAAATCAAATGTGGTTTTACATCGATTTTCTTTTACACACTATTGTTTAACTAAGCTAATAAACAGACATGCTCGTTTCTAATCACTCATTTGTCCATGTCTCCCCACTGAATTAGACACTGACAGAGGCTGTCCCCTGCCACACGTATTTGCATGCTTTTGCACTTGCAGTGTCACATTAATGTTAACAACACATTTATTCTGATTGTACACAGTAATGACTGACTAATTATTCCCAGCTCCAATTATCATTTCATTACTGGCACACAGAACACACACACACACACACAAACACACACACACACAAATGTTGAAAACATTTTCACATAGTGAGGCATAAGTGCCAGCAGTTGTTCTATGCCACTTTCTGGGGCTAATTGAGGTTAATGAATGTAACTGGTAAGTAAAAACACATTAATTCGTATAATTAAGAGTACCATTGGTGTGAACACAAGTTCATCGGGAACACCGCAGGAAATTACACAGCACGTCAGACTCTGTCAGAAAAATGTGTCTTGATTGAGAATTTATATGGGGCCATAAAAATGAAGAACGTCTCAGTTTATGTATTGTTTTAGTACCCGCCAATATATTGGTGGTTGAGGGACAGACTGTATGAAGCAGACAGATAAAGAGATAAGACAGAATTACACAAACAACAGGGAGGCAGAGAAGACTTTAATCGAAGATACAGAAGACCAACCTGTTGAAAGAGTTCCACACACAAGCTTCGCCACACAGATCACACACTCTGCACGCTTGGCCTAAAGACAGACAGCGTAAGACAGATAGAGGAGGCTGACATCACATCCATTCAGATAAGAGAGTGCTGGGGGAGATAATAAGCTTGCATGGTGAGATAGACTCCTCTGATCAACACGATCCACCTCTGAAGAGTGGCGAGAGGACACCACGAGTGACAACCCTAAAGAAGAGGGATGTGTTACTGTTACCACTCATGTTTCATTTGACTTGTCCCCAAACGTCTGATTTACCAAAATGAAAAGAAGGCGGCCACAATAAAGGCACTAAGGGTTCCGTGTCTTCACACTTCTGTCCTGGACCGTTTAACAAGCTGGAGCTGCTGTTTGCTGGTTCAGACCCTGTCATTGTCATTGATTCATTTTTACATGTTACATTTACATGCAACGAAATTTCTTCTCTGCATTTGACCCATCCCCCCTTGAGGGGAGCAGTGAGCAGCCACAGGAGGCACTCGGGGAGCTAGCGCTGGGTGTCTTGCTCAGGGACACACCTGGTGAGGGGGGACGGGGTGGGTGCCTCAACTGGGAATCGAACCCGGGGCTCTTTGCTTCCCAGGCCTCTGCCTTAACCACTCTGCTAATGGTTGAAAGAACAAACAGAGGCCAAGGCCGACGCACAGAACAAGCTGATTAGAAACCAGGCAGGAGTCAGGACATTATAGGTGTATGTACTTCAAAGGTTGATGTTTAAATCCAGCTTTTATGCTGATGAAGTCCTGTTCTATGTTTCAATCTAACGTGAAGATCTCAGCAAACCTCATGCATGTTGAAACTTGTATAAAGCAGTTAAGCACTGCAGCTGACCTCGGACACACTGAGTAGACTGAATATTTGAAGTTGACATATTAATGCCTCTGTGTCACTTTGTGAGCTTTAGTTAATCTGTAGATGAGTCAAGATGCTGCAGCCTGACTTCGTATTAACACCCAGTGCACACAGTGTCATGTTAGCCTCTCTTTGTCAGATGCTGGAGGAATTTGAGTGATATATATACGATCTTCGTACTTACCTGTCAGTCTCTAGCTGGTGAAGCCTGATAGTATACGGAGCATAACTGTCCATTCAGAAACCTACATCCCCAAAGGCCAGACGGATACTCTCCAGGGCACCACTTCAAACTAACATTTGCTTTGTACTGTTAGATATGAACCACATTCTGTTCTATAGAAATAAATCCTGCAGTTATTCCTGCCTCTCTGTTTATGAGTCTGTTGCACAGAAATCATGGCGCATGGTTACACGGAGGATGTGTCCACGGCATAGGAAGTAGCTGCTTGCCGTTGTGTTTCACACAACACACAATGCTTCTGGGAAAATGTTTTTTATTGGGGCCTCAACCACAGAGACACCTTATCAAATCATATTGCTTCCCTAGATGACATAGCTATGGTCTCAAACCTTGAGCTCATTTTTTAAGGATATCTCCTTTAACCGTTACATTACTTTAATTTTACTTTACTTTTAAAGAGATTTCCAGAACCTTCTTCTTCCCCCTCAGGAATATTTCTAAAGTTGGGTGATTCCTGTCCCAGAGTGATGCTGAGAAACTAGTCCATGCATGTGTTACCTCTAGGCTGGACTACTGTAACTCATTACTGATAGGATGTCCCAATAACTCACTCAAAAGCCTCCAGTTAA
>JAUMTR010000009.1:7048417-7085591 GCA_032270685.1 Microctenopoma stevenorrisi
GTCCTCTTCTCTCCTCTCCTCTCCTCTCCTGTCCTCTCCTCTCCTCTCCTGTCCTCTCCTCTCCTGTCCTCTCCTCTCCTGTCCTCTCCTCTCCTCTCCTCTCCTCCCCTGTCCTCTACTCTCCTGTCCTCTCCTCTCCCCTCCTCTCCTGTCCTGTCCTGTCCTCTCCTCTCCTGTCCTCTCCTGTCCTCTCCTCTCCTGTCCTGTCCTCTCCTCTCCTCTCCTCTCCTCTCCTCTCGCTGTCGTCACTTTCGTCTTTGTCCAAAGAGCTCTCTCCCAACTCTGATCATTTCATCTCCATGCCTCTTACCAATTGGCATTCTTTTATTTTCCTTCCTGCCTCTCATGTCCTTCTCCTCTTCAGCCTTCTTGGAGAAAGCATTAACAGCAGCCTAACCTTCAAAGAGTGTGATCATAGAGAGCTCATGCTCTCCACATACAGAACAACACAGACCTTAGTGGGGCTTTGGCAGTAGTATAAATGTCAAATTTGGAGGGCATGCTTTGGCACATCCACACATAATCCCTTACACAGAGACAGAGAGATATGAAGAGAAACCATGTGGGAGAGTCTGTATGTGTATGTACGTGCATGTGATAAGTAGCAGATCTGCTTTTTTCCTACATTAACTATTGTTTGTTGTATTTTTTTGGAGAACAATGATTCTATCTGGCAACAGTAGAACCTTATAGAACCTTAGTCTTTTTTTTCAAAGGTTCTGGCCCCTTCTGGCTGCCCGCCAGACATTGGTGATCTGCCTGTTCTCTCTACCTGATCTTATTCAGCGGGACTCTGTTGATTTTCCAACCTACCGTCCACTGACAACGAAGCAAGTCACCAAGAAGATCAGGAGAACAATTCCTCCAGCGATGGACACAGCCAGGATTGTGGACTGGTTAGGGTCCCCAATAGCCAAAACATCTACATAGGAGACAGCAAGAAAATTAAAATTATTTTTAAAGCAGAAATACGGCAGGATGAAAATGAAGCTGATGATGTTTACTGCGAGGAAAGAGACGCATAAACAGGCTAAGACGTGCTGGGAGTTAAATAGACAGCAAGAGAGATGGTGGTTTGTGGGAGGGGAAGGAGGGTGAGAGAATGAAACATGATGGCGAAAAGAAAAGGAGATAAAAGACAGTGGGTGAAGGAGAGAGTGCAGTAAACTGGTAAAAGAGAGCGAGGGAGGTGGTTGGAATAGTAAGTAAGGTAATGATGAAAAGCACTTTCTCTCTCTGCGTTGCCAATGAGGGAATGATAGTGGACGTGAAAACTATCCCCGTTTGGCCACGCTGTCCAAATGGATATGTTAACACTGCACATAACAAGGCTACTGTGGAGAACTTTCTGCAAAGATGCATTGATTTTCACGGCATACCAACGGAGCCATTACTCAAAACAAATACCCCATTTATCTGGCTTAGCTAAGCATGAGCAGGCACGTGAGTCCGTGTGTATATTTACAGTGTACTGTATGGATGGGTGTGTGTGTTGAAGAGGCGAATGAACGCCCCTAAGCAGCACAGATCCACTATTACACCTTCTAGCGAACACATCCACACCTTCTTTAACAATCAATAAAAGTGATTTGACTTGATAGCGCTGACGTGAGCTGGATCTGGCAGATCTGTATTTCAGAGCACTGAACTTGACTTTGAATAGAAGCCCCGGTTTGAATGGCTTTTATTGACTGTGACATAATTAGCGCGTTGAGCTGCGTCTGTTGTATGCTCCATAATCTATAAAGCCGTATGCATTAAATGATTGATCACTTTTCACCTGCTCCTCTAAGAATGCGTGCCAACTTTGATGAGCACATTATAGGACCTCTCAAGCAGAAAACCCTGGATCACGTAATGAAGTGTTAATGAAAGCAGATGACAGCAAATAAAGCAGGACAGAATGAACAGCAGATAAAACATGATGACAGAGATACAGCATAGTAAGCCTTGAGCTGTTTGTGAGGCCTGGATCGAATTGACATGGATTTTTCTCTGGTGTCTCCTTTTCTCCTTTCCCGAAGTCTAAGTATGGATTACGTTTCTAAATGTAAGAGATCAGTCTCCTTTTAAGCACGAAAAAGAAAACAAATCCCGCCGTACGAGATACAGCTGCAGGGCGGGAGAACAAAACCAGTGTACCTTTCATGCAGTTACTAATATGTCCAGTCAAGTTTAACTGATTCACCAGATGGCTTCAGAATATCCAAGTATACTGGATGCTTTCATTCTCTGTCCTCTGATGGTTGCTATTATGATTTCTGCCGAATGCAAACTTCTTTCAAGCTGTAGATTTTGCACCAGTACTCAGTGTGAATCAAGACCTTACGATTTAAAAGGACAACTTTGCCCTTTCTTTTACGTTTGTGAAATTGAGCTGTCTCCTTTTAACACTGTGAGTATTGCAGGAAACTTTCATCTCACTGGTTCATACATCTATGACAACCTGTGGGACTGAAGAGATTTCACTGCCTGACAACAGAACAGAAGAAAGTCAAATAATGGGAAGTGAAACTGAAGGAGGGATGGATCAAGCTCGAAATTAACTACATATATGTTTATATATATATATTAATTATTGCTCTACAGTTAATCGTTATGCGTCGTCTTCATCTTCATCATTCACAGATAATTTGGATTTGTTTTGCTAAATCTGTGCACTGTGTATGTTTGTCTTCAGAATGCAACCGCTGTCTGCTTTTTCAATTCATATTTATGAAATACAATATTTATTATTCGTCCCTTTACCTTCATGGCTGGTCTCCAGTTCAATCTCTCCACCATAGCTCCCATAACCCCCGTCGGTGCGAGCCCTGACCCTGAACACGTAGGTGGTTCCTGGCTTCAGCCCATCCACTGTCATCATGTTGGAACGAGTCTTCAGAACAGTGTAGTTCTGCTCCCGCTGGTTCTGCAGTGGAAAGAGAGGAGGAAGAGAACTAAATACTTTCTAACGTTTTGTTGATTATATTAAGGAAAATAAAGTGATTGTGGATAGAAAAAGACATACGTTAACGGCTTATATAAAGAGCAATGAACTGTGGTATTGAAAGAGACAATAGAAAAGTCTTAAAATAATAGAAACCTCAAATTGTGTCCAGGGGGCATATACACCTCACTGAGTTTTCATTTGTTCACCACTGGACCGTTTGGTCGCATTTATACATGAGCATCTGTCAAGTCCCACAACTTATCCTCACCACACTTGGGGGCAATATGTGGTTTCTCGAGCGCTGCTATGCTTCGTTCCTTGACTACCTTGTAAGTGAGAGCATGTGTGGACTTGGAAATGTGTGTGTGCAGGAGGATGAATAAAGAATAAGTGTGTCTGTCAGTAAGCTGATTCCCTGCAGAGAGGCTGATACTCTACCTAATGGAAGACACTCTACAACACGGATTAACACTATTTTACTGTTAATGCCTGCCAACACACACACACACACACACACACACACATGCGCGCGCACACGCAGAGGCTTAATTTCATCACCTTGACCGTGTTTTATGAGGTTTGTTTCACAGATGTGTGGTTAATTGGCTTGATGGGAGCAGTAGGGGAGACATGAGGGACGAGGCAACAAAGACAGAGATATAGAGACTGAAGAAAAGAGAGCAAGATGTTCGTGATGAAGAAGTCATCGCAGACAGGCCCTAAGGCTAGAAACCCACATCCTACGAGTCAAGGCAACGCGTAGATTAAGGGAACAAGAGGAAATGAAATCACTTTAAACCTGATGTCTTAAAAATGTTTAGCTGGTACTTAGCTGGTTAATTTAGTACATTCAAAGGCACATTTCACCCCCGTCTTAATCATTTGATAAAAAGACCAACTCATTCTAGCAGCCAGTCAGTTTAGCTCAAGACTAGAAACGATGGCAAACAGCTACACGCTCCTGCACGGGTCCTATTCTGCAAACCAGCACGCAGAAAAGCTTAATGCTTTAAAATGAGATAGAACATGTTAGTCAGTGAGTTTTTAAGGCGCTGGCGTGCAGATTTTTCCTCTGTTTGGCGGAGCCAGTCTAACTGTTATCCAACCATTTCCAGTCGTTCTGCTAAGGTAAGCAAACCTGTAGATTCATATTTAGACAGACATGGGGAGTCGTGTCTACTAATGTTTCTCCCCCCAAAATTAGTTGTTTGAAGAGAGTTCAGATCCTCACATAGATTATTCTCTTTTTTAGTAAACACCCATATCTCTTGTTTGTATTTGTAAGTCAGGGTTCTGTTGACTTTGACTGAAACGTACTGCCATTTGTCAGGTTAGTGGCGTGCCCCCGTTCCTGTGTGTAGCGCTCTCTCTCACCTTCTCATAGTAGATGACCTCATATTCCACTATCTCTCCGTTGGGTCTCTCTGGACCCTGCCAGGCCAAAGTCACACTGTCTTTGCTCCGCCTCTCCTTCAGCACCACACTCACTGTGGAAAAAGAGAGGAAATCATGAGCAACATGAAGCAGAGCGGTAAGTTTAATGAGAGGAGACACATATGTGAAGTGTGCGTCATGAGAGTTCGTTAATGAGAAAGCGTGCAAGGTGTCTTCTACATGTGTGACACGTGTGTGTGTGTGTGTGTGTGTGTGTGTGATCTGCTTGAGGTATTAATGTGCAAAGCCCACAGTGGCAACTTCCCACCCAACCTCCTCACACTTGTGCTGGTGTGGGTTTCGAAACGTGTTTGCTCGTGCTTGTGTGTGTGTAAATGTGCGCGACATGCTGTGGTTGACAGCAGCGCGTGTGACATGTGGAAATCTTAATGAGGTTAACAACTTCCTACACCCCTTTCACCTTCCAGCCTCCCGTCGCTAAACACACAGGCGTAGTACGAGGCCTATTAGTCATCGCCACCCCGTCATTCGTGCCACTCTTGCACAAATTTCACATCGTCCCACACAAATATATGCACAGACAGAGGTGCAGCGGTGTCAGTGCTGAAGCAAAGCAGTGAAAAAAAGGAAAATGTCTGCTACTACTGTATTTGTGAGCATGCTGCACTTACACATTTTTAAAAGCATATACACTCTCATGTTCTCTTTAAAATGGTATCAGCCATTTGGAGCGTGAAAACGTGTGTAAATGGTAGCACATACTGTATGTCTTAACAAACACCTGTGTTTTGTACAGCACTTTAAACAGCCTTGCTGAGCTTTAGAAATAAATGGGTATGGTCTGGTATATTACCTCCAGTAGACATATATGTTCTAACCTGTTTGTGATGTGGTGACATTGATTATCACTAATCCTCTGGGTGTTGGACTTAAGTCTGACACTCCATTCTGGCTCTCAATGGTGAAGCTGTAGTTGGAGTCTGGCTGAAGGTCGGTGACCAGCACGGTGGCTGACGAGAGGCCAAACTGTCTAGGAACAAAATGAATGCTGCTCCCACACGGCGCACACTTCCTGCCGTCACCGGAGCACTTCCTGCAGTGGAGGCTGTAGGCGATGTCTCCTCGGCCTCCCGTGTCCCTGGGTGGCGACCACTCCAAAGTGACGCAGGTCTCGTTCACAGTGGTGATGGGGTTCTCTGGAGCAGACGGAGGTCCTTGGGGCAGAAACAAGCACGTCATGCATATGCTCAAGATACTAAATACTTACTGACTCATTCTAAACAAACAAACATTGCAGTGTTTTTGAGTATTGAGCAACTCATTGCCGTCAGCTCCTGGAATAGTGACGGGCCTTATGCACATTCTTAAAACACGCCATGCCTTCACGTTCATTACCAAATTATTAGCGTTTTCTATTGAGAACAGAAATCACGTTGATTAAATAAAAAAATGAATTACTGAGTCCAGCCAGAGGGTTGACACTTAGTGAATACCTCTGGAACGGACAGTGATTAAAGGAGCGCGGCTGATTGTTAATGTGAGGCTATGAGAGTACATTACACTTCCAAAGTTTAAATATATCTTTAAAGAGAATTCACATGATGTTAAATAGTCGATGCTCAACTGCAGGGAGGTTTTTAACTACGTGAAGTTAACTGATACTCTCTGGGACTGCACAGCAGACAATGAATAGTGAGCAGACAATGATCTATAGAAAGTGCCTGGAGTAATTTTCTCATGAGTCAGGTGCATTTTATGATTTAGAGCAGTTAATATTACTCTGAACTTCATCTGAAATGATTAATGTAACACGGAGCCGGAGTCCAAAAAGTGTGTCAGTAATCATTCTCGAGGAAGGCGAGACACAGCTGACACACAAACGCTGTTTATTATACCGTCAGAAGAAGTGTGTTAAAGTTTATGCACACGTTCAAATCTCTAAAATGAATAGATGTGAATGTTGTTATTATATGGTTTGCTTATATTACAGCAGAAACATTAGACTTTTAGAGGGGTCACATTTTTACTTGGTTTCTTTTATATGAATAGTTGGTCCTCACCACATGTTAAGACTTAAAATTAAATGAATGTGTGTATTGTATTCTGCATACTCACAATATTCAATATATATTTTTATCCTGTTTTTATCACGCATACAAGTTCATGTTTTTAGGTATATTGTCCCAAATGTTAATCCTCTACAGTATACTACGGGCTGCATGGTTTGCTGTGATTTATAATTAACTCTTTTGCTTTTTAAAGCCACTGAACAATTCCTGATTTTGCTTCACATCCAAACTTTCCACCATCAAAGCAGCCAAATGCTTTTAGTGGGTACTTAGACTAAAAACAGCCGAGCATTAAAAAATGCAACGGGCTGCATTGTTGGAGCATGTTGCTTCTTCTCAAGAAATATGATCCAGGAAATCCATTTTAAATTATAGATCCGTGAGTTCTGTGAAGGCTTGACAGAAAAGACAACACTGCGCACCAGGTTATAAGGGAGGCCTTTACACTTCTGGAAATGTAGCAGTCTACATTATGTTTCTTTGCTTTTTCTGTTGCCACAATGGTAGTATGAACCACGATGGAAGGTTTACATGAACGACACCAAGGTCAACTTTCGCCCCGACATTTTTGATGTATAGGAATCGCTCCTCTGGAAACTACTGCCTATAGCTGGTCACAGCGCAGCATGGTGCAGGTATCAACCACACAGAAAATTGGCAGTAGTTGCCCACTCAGCCTGACCTCTCATCAGGTCCAAGGTGAGCGGTGAGCCCCAGGGGGGCCACCAGCAGAGCCTGGGACTTTCCTGATTAGCTTTTTCCATGGCAATCCCTTCTACAGTACTGGAGGAATCGGGGAAAGTTGGGCGTAGAGGTTGGAGGTCATGCTGGGGATAATTGAGGCTGTCGTCATAAATCTGCTGATGGCGCGTGCAGACTGATTCTGCTAACTGTGTTTCTTTTCTCCATCCCCCCTCATTCCTAGGTCACGCTTAAATGCCCATCATGATTCCTCAGATTATATGTCTCTAATAGTCTGCTATTTCCGTCGCTGTTTTGTCTTTGTCTGTGTCATCAATGTCATTCTCCACCTCTCTCTCCGTGACTAATTCTTCCACCTTTTCTCCTTATTTTCCCTTTGGAACCGTCCTTTGTGTTCTTCGTCTGTGTGTGTAGAGTGTGTTTCATGTGGCCATACAAATTTGAACAAACCGTTACTCATTTCCAGCTGATAACACCTGTCACATCTCACCTGCTACAACGATTAATGAGTGTAATCTTCCATAACCTGATAATGGGTTTGGGCATGTGTGTGTGTGTGTGTGTTTTCCTCCATCATTTTCTAGTTCAGACTCTCACTCCTACCATGTCACCATCCATTCCTACCCCCACATCTCTTCCATCCATCTTATTCAATCTCTTTATGTCCCTCTTCTTCGCTCAATGTTCCTTCCTCATACTTTCTATTCTCGTCTGTCTGTGTTCATAAGGGCCAGTCCCTCTGGCTGTGTGTGTTCAAGAGGCAGACGCATCGTCAGTTTTCTACCTCGCTTTCACCCATAACAGTTTTGTCATCTGAGATATATGTGGACCTTAACCCTACACTGCGTTTGTGTTGTCTGTAAGAAACTGTGTGGTGTAAACCAGTAACAGACGTAGAGAGGGGAATATATAGATGGATTATACACCACTAAATCTAAATCATACAGTAATACACGGAAAAAAAATAAAATGAAATGTAATGTAATCATTGTACCCTTTAAGGGAGTGTACAAGTGTCAGAGCGTATGCGTTATTGACATTTTCTCCATCCTTATGCATATGTTTGAAGCTAATAAGTTGTGCCAGAGTTTGTGTCACTTACGCGTGCAGGCCATTGAGCGCGGGTCTGTTTCTGCTCGGTAGTAGCTCTTTTCACAAACGCACTCAGTGGCTTGTTCTTGTGGAGATGAGCTATGAGGAGGACATTTGGTGCAGTAAGCATCCGTGGCCGATGCCTTGTAGGTACCAGGTCTACATGCTGGAACGGAGATAAAGTCAGAGTTAGACGATTCATCAATGCAACCACAGACACGTAAAACGATTTACTACAGTGATTAAACGAATGATGGAAGGGGTCATATCATCTTTACACTTTTTGCTTTGTGTAATAAATGCATTTCAGTAAAATTGTTCTTTATCCTACAAATATCTCTAGAAACACTAAAAGATAATTATGGTTTATTACAACTTGGTTACAGGGTACAGTATGCCACATTGCGCTTGACAAAACAATTGCTGAGCTCTGGGAGTTCACAAGGCAACAAACACATGCAGTCCGATGATTTAAACAACCCCAGAACAACCCCATCAGGCAAATGCTGGGATCATTGCACAAACTGCCTAACACAGTTGTGCATGCACGAACTTTTTCTGTATGAACCATCACATTATTAAAGTTGTTTTATTGCTTATTGTTCTTGTCATTGCCATGCAACCAGTCTGTGTAAGTCCAATGATACTGTAATCAATAGAAATGATGTCCGACACTACAAAAAATAATTAAAAAAAAAAGGTTGTAATGAAATGAATTCATCCATTGAGTGTGTGAACAAAAAAGTATTAAGAGTATAAGCAAGAACATAAACAAACATAAACAAAATATACAGAAAACACTAACTGACATGAGTACTACTTCTACTAACAGTTACTACTGATACGGACAGGTCATAAGATGTGCCGTGCAACACTCATGGCAAAGAACGAGAAAACAAAGTCTGATTTAATACACTGTGACATTAGGTCTACGTGAGATTGTTTTACATCAGGCAGAAAACCCGTATAACCGCAGGGTCGTACAGTACAATAACACGGCGGAACAGCAGATCAACTGTCATTCCTGTTATATAAGCATTAGATCTTCAGGCAACTGGGGGAATACACAGTCGCAGTCACAGCAACGGTGCCAATAACATAATATGACTCTTGCTATGGCTGTTACAGCGGCAGCACATTAGTCATTATGTGGAGTCATAAAAAACTGGGGAGGGAAAACTGCTACTGTGCAACGGCAGCAGCACGCTGAAATAGATGGGGGACTCGAGTGATTTTCCTTTTGCGTCTTAGGCAGTAAAATGGAATTCCCGACTTTCCCTTTGGTAATCTGAATATAGATTACACATATATTTATTTATACATTCATAGGCCTGGTATTCCCATCCTCACTCTTTTCTGCTGTAGTGGTAAATTGTTCTACAGTGTACAAATCCCCCTGTAAGGAAAATAAGGGTATCTCAAATGCAATTTAGTAGATGCCATGCGTGCGTGTGTGTGTGTGTGAGTGTGTCTATGCATATGTTTGTGAATAGGTTGAAGCAATGATGCGACACAAGCCGCCAGGTGCTGATTGCATGTTCGTGTGCCAAGTGCACATGTGTAAGAAGGTGGTAAGTATGTGGCGTGTGTTTGGACGCGAATGTGTGTGTTCTGTCGCTGATTGCTTCTGCTGGTAGTGAAGGTCACGGATTTAATTAAGCTACACATCACCTGTTCCAGAAAGGCTGTAAATTATCACGCCGACACTCGCACACACACGCACAGACACACATATTTCCAGTGCAGTGGTTAACCACGGATAGAGGAATGGAAAGTGGCTTAAAAGTAGTGTGATTTCTCACTGTGGAGGTAAGTTCTTCCACCTGGACGCTGTGCTCTCTCTCTCTCGCATACAGACTGTATTTTTAGGCAAATCATTCATCATAAGGGAGCAAAGTCCACTAGCACAATTCCCAAAAGACCGGAAAGAACACTGGAAAACGTATGTGTGTGTGTGTGTGCGTAGGTTTAAAAGTGAGGGAAAGAAAGAAGTAAACGAAGGAAAGAAAGAAAGAAAGAAAAGCGAGATAATTCTCCAAGGGTTTGTGCTCTCGTTCCTCCTTCCTGTCAGCTTCTGAGGTAATGGGTGCCTATGCGCTGTGCTACTGTGACTGTGTGAGTGTGTGTAGAGAGAGAGAGAGAGAGAGAGAGAGAGTGTGTTCCTGTTGGCTGAGTTGTAGGAGCAGGGTGGAAAAGCAGCTTTTCTCCAGGGATGTTTCATCCAGAGAGTCCTGGATCCAGGCGTTAGCCAGCCAGAGAGGCACAAAGGACCGTGGCGCTAGAGGACGGACAGGGCGCCCCATGCCAGGCCTGGCGCCCGAACAACTGCCTGCTCTGAAACTTTGTGCAGGAACGGCGGCTTGGCTGCTTTCAGTGAAGCTTCCTTCTCCTAATCTGCTGTTTTCTCCTCTACTTCACCACCTCTAGGTTTCTTACTCTCTCTCTCTCTCAAAGTTCCCCACTCTTCTTCTCTCTCTTTTTTTTAAGCTGCTCCCAGTATACGCCCCATGGGAAATGTGTTACTTGACTTGGATCCCTTATGATTAATGATTTACCATAGATATAAAAAAAGGGACAAGAAAGCTGAGGCAGTTAGACAGTGCTCGCATACACTCACACACAAAGACACACCGGGGAGCAGAAGTCACAGAAACTATGTTGTAGAACTACCAGCTAACTCTGAATTTGCATAATCGTCGTCGTAGCGATGCTGCATATATACGCTGTGTGTTTTACTGAGATGTGTGCATGTGTTTCATCTAAAGACAAAGAGTGGCCTCAGATCCTGTGTCTTATTAAATATTTATCCGGCCACCAGAGAGACTCTGTGTATTTATGGCAATCGATAGCTCTTAGATATGATATAGTACTGCTCCTCAAGACACGCCCTCAGTCAGGAGGCACTGATTGAGAAGGGAACGGCCCAATCAACTCCTCTGGGACAGCACAAGCTGATTCTGTTCTGTTCGTTCACATTTCTGTTCAACTCTTTTAGCACTGCGACTGCTGAATTTATTTAAGCAGCTATAAGATTTTCATTAAATATTAATAAATCTTAACTAGTCGTTTTGCCCATTTGACAGTTTTGATTCGCTTTCACAATTCATCAAACCCGCGCAGAAGCGGGGCACTAATTTAAGATAAAAGGTTCAAACAAAAGTATGTTGCTTATACTGAATAACAACTTCCTGCCAAACCACCATGTTGATTCACATCATATTTGCAATAGAACATAATATGTGCTATTCCGCTTTGTAGTATGTTGAAAAGATGTCAGATCTCATGATTATACCGAGCTTGCAGATCCCGTTGAATGATATTCAAACCATCTGAAGTACTATTGTTCAATGAAATCCAATGTTACATGTTGAATAAATGAACCAACAAAAGGCGACATATTTAGACTGTGTTTTGCGCAGATGAGCTGCATGACTAAAACCTGAAATAAGATGATTTATTAGGTGGCTTATATAGCAACAATGCTTCAGGCTTCATGATAAAACACTGACACGAAGCAGAGTTTATATTATAGCATAAAATGTATGTGGTCTATCGAAACGAGACACCACAAAGAAAGACAACTACAAATGTACTGTTGAGGGGTCACATTTAGGGTTGAAAGTCCCTCACAGTACTGGAAAGTTCCACATTAGCCTCAACAACAGCGCAGTGCTGCTAATGCTGCATTAATGTGCTTAATGCTAAATTTAGGAGTCACTGGAATGAATAAAACGCTGCTGATGGAACAATTCAGTACACGCGGAGGCAAAAGCCTGATATCTCACAATAAACATCACTGCACTGTAATAACCCCCTTGGGGAAACTCCTGTGGACAGGCTGCCCCGGGCACCATGGGTTTGGGGTGCAGTGTCTTCTCCATAGAGAATTCAACATGTGGCCAGTAATGGGGGAACAAATGCTCTACCATAAAGTGACTCTGTGCATATGCAAAATCACATCAGCTGCACAAATACTATTTTATTGCTCTTCTCTTTCAAATCTTGCTGCTAGTTTAATTGTTAATTGCTCTGTTCTCTTGCTTTCAGACTTGGAGGAAGTCAAACACTGGCTCCCCCCGGCTTCACCATAAAGGGCAGAAAGATAAGAACACTGTGTGTGTGTGTTTGTGGATGGGTGGGGGACACGGTTAAAGTGTTTGTGTGTATGCATGTGTGTGTTCTACTGAGAGGGAAGTTGTGTAAAGCGCGCTGGCCCACGGGAGATGAGCTCCATAATGGTCACCATGGCAACAGGCTTTCAAGATGGAACCCTTCTAGTACCCCTCAAGTGCGACAGCTCCTGGAGCACAGTGCAGCCTGTGTGTGTGTGTGTGTGCATGTGTGTGTGTGTGTAAGCTATCCAGGCATTAGCTGAGGCCAGCTACTTAAAAATTGATACATCAAGCGTCAGTAGAGAAATCTGACAAGATTGAATCTGACGTCCTTTACGGCCACCGGGGTGGCATCTGTGTATGTGTGTGTGTTTGTGTTCATGTCGTATGCCAAAGAAATTAGCGAACAAGTGAAAACCTAAACAAATCAAAATATATGTGTAGGCTAAGTAAAGAGTCTCTTTTTGTGTACAATCCCTTGTGGATTAGTGAAATTAATATGTGTTGCTGTGTGTTGTGGACATTATGATGTTCTGGTTGTAGAGAGCCGAGTAAAGTACTTGTGTCTGAGTGGTAATGAGAGGGTATGTGTAGAATAGAGATGTCAGCATCAGATACTAACCCCTAATCTCTAATCAAAGTTCGTAACAACCTTTAACACCATGATAATCCCCATTACTATTATTCCTGCGACTCAAAGACACCACACACGCACACACACACACATACCTACACATACATACACATACAATTACCTAACAACCCCTATTTCTTTGTGTTTTTTTCTTTCTAAACCTAAAAATGTACTTCCTGATGCCAAACTCATTATCTCAAATTGTTTGATCTACGTGCAAATTTACACAGCATTACAAAATTCTGATGCTTTTTTCTTGATATTTACTGACAGCAAATCATCAAACAATCATATTAGTTCTCTCCTCGTACACCATGTTTGAGAATACAGAATATATTCAGTAAAAACCACCAAGTGTGTCTGTTACATGTTTCAATCTGATGGCTACTCGAACATTTGAGCAGTTACGAAGAGCTAAATATAACCTAAAGAAGATTAATACAAATATGCAAAACATTGCAGAAAACAATTAGTTTCAACAACTATTAAATCCATTTTCTTTTGGAATAATAAGGCTCATTAGAAAATGTAATTGCTGGTTCAGTTTAATCCAATTATCAAGTCAAATCAGATCAAGTTTATTGCAATGCAATGCATACATTATTACTATACTGGCCAAGCCATCACAAACATAAATTACATTGCAGGTGCGCAGATTTTCCATCTATTAGGAATAAGCAGTATAAATCATTTAGTGGAATACTACCTTTAGCTAGATTCCAATGTTTGTAGGTTCAGTGATTTACCTTAGCCAGGTGGTTTAGTATTACCCCACCTGAACTGCCATTCTGGCAGTAAGGGGCACGAAAAAGCTTTTCTACTTAATACGAAAGCTTTAGGTGTCTGAAGAAGGAAACGCACTGATGCATAATTACAGTTAATTAACAAATATCACATGCTCAAAATATGTAATTAAAATTTCTACAGGCAGTATTTTGTTGTCTGTCACAGAGAAAAAAGATTCCAACCATATAAAAGGTGTTGAAACATTCTGCCAGACTTATTATCAGTGAATACATTTATTTTTGAATCTAGGCTCATGTCAGATCTGGTGGTGCAGTATGTGCCGACGTACACCAGTAGGTGTTTTTCCATTTGGACACATGTCAGAATGAATCGAAAGAATTTTAATAAATAGGCTTTAGTAATTCTAATGTTTTGCATTTTGTGTTTGTGTGCGGCGTGTCCGCTGCTAGAAACATAAGCCCAGTCGTTTTTTGAACTAATCAAACAGAGAAGTTTGAGTTTGGAGTTTCTTCTGTGTAGCAGCAATTATCATGACAGCCTGCAAGAGACTTTTGTCAGAGGAGACAGGATCACATGGGTGTGGAGACGTGAGATATGAGCCGTGGCCACATGGAAGACATAGGCCTCCATGACTGACACCTCAGCACAGACCTTTGCTTCATTTATGGCATCTTATGACTGCTCTGACCTGCACACACACAAAATCAGTCTTTATATGAATAGTTTGTGATGTCCAGTACATGAAGCACATGAGTACACTCCAGCGGCTCTCTGATCTACTCTCTGTCTTCTGGATACCAGCCAATTACTGAGAGCGGCCAAGGGGAACTATGGGATGGATCTCTCCTTCTTCTTCATTCTGTCCATATCTGTCCTTTCTTGCTCTTCCACTTTGTTTTTCTCTCTCTCTCTCTCTGCCAAATCTGTACGCTCCTTCCTGTCTACTTTTATTTTTCTGCGTCTTTGTCATTCTTCTGCATTTTCTGACCACCTCTGCTTGATTCTCTTTATTTCTGTGTGTGTGTGTGTGAGAGAGAGAGAGAGGCTGAGAGTCTGCATTTGTATGTGTGCCTTATTTCCCAGTGGGCTGTCTGTCATACGTTGACCCTGACCTTCTCCAGAGCTCCTGCACAAATATTTACTCTCTCACTGACACACACACACACACACACACACACACACACACACACACACACAGACATGCACAGACACACACAAACCCCTAAAAAATCACAGGGTAGAGAGCAAGCTCAATTTCGGGACAATTAGAGCAAACACACATCTACACAGACACACACTTTTCTAGCGGTAACCCAAGCTGCTGGTGCACTAATTTTGAGCTGGGGTGATTATCCTGCAGTGTAAAAACAGATTAAATAGATACCAGGTGCTTGTGTGTTTCTGTGTGAAAGGGGTCATGGGCAAGGGACAGAAGGAGGGAGAGAGAAAGAACATGTCAGGCCTATGAAGGAGTGTGTTGGGAGTTTGCGTCACAGTCTGAATAAGTTATTCTTCCGCTGGTCTGTTTTTCTATCAAGATAAAAGGCCCGTGAAACACAAATATTTGAACACAACCAGACACACCTAAAGCGCAGCGCATACACGCACGCAAAGCTTGATTCTGCATACAAAGATCTCAGCTTTCGCCGTGACAACACACACTTTCTCTCTGCACGCACACAGACATTAAACATCGTCTTTAAAACCCAGCCCACACGGCTTTAACACACTAACACACATCTCGTCTCTCCAGATGCACTTAGACACATGCGACGTCAGTCAACGTGCCCGCATCTGCCGGCCCCGTGATCGTCAGAGTGTGTGTTAGAAGAGCTGTGCGCTGCCTTTCCTCACCCACGTTATTTTCAGTTCATCACTCTCAATAATTAATTCTCTCAGGCGGAGAAGGAAAGGAGAGCCCCGTGCCGTTTTTCTCTGTGTCAGTCACACACGCGCACACACACACACACACACTTTCACACACTCACTACAGATGTACCTGTCAAGTGGGCGGTACATCTGTGCAGGTGTCTTTAATCTGTGGGTGGGCAGCACTGAAGAAGATGGCTTCATAGTCAGAACAGCCATATTCAACGAGCAAACACAAATGCAAAGCCTGAGACGACAACGCCGATGGTCATGTAAAAAAAGAGATTTTAAACAATCTGACCGAGTTTGTTGGTGAGTGTGAGAATATAAACATATGTATTTATGTCAATCTGTGTCCAACTGTCTTATTTCACCTGACAGATATGGCACTACCTCGTTAGAAATGAAGTAATCCGTAGATATTAATAACTCTTCCACTCTGCCATGACATCCTGGAGTTCAAGTCAAGAGTGTCACATACAAAAGAGTCCCCCTCCCCCCTGGGAAATATGCAACTGTGTGTGTCCCCTTTGTGTCTCTCCGCAAATAAAGTCTGCACAGTTCAGGACCACGAGAGCTTTTCATTTGCCAAATAAATATTGACAAAACTATTAGATCTGTGGGCAGATTTGCTTATGAAGCAGTCCTGAACGGTAATGACACTCACAGTCCTCAGTGATGCCATTTAATCATAGCAGCGGATGCAGCTTGGAGGCAGGTCGCCATAAACAGGGGATCTTAGTGTCAGACATTCACGTTGTGATTCGTGCTCTTACTTGTGTTTCATTAATTGCCAGTATCATAGAAAATAACCAAAACTTAGTTTAGCGTATGTCCGCAGGGAAAAGAAACATGCAGGTGCAGGTTCCGCTTCTCACACAAAATGTCAGTTTACGCCTGCAGCGGCTGTAGAAATGCTCCATTTATGCCTGCAATACAGCAGTGGCTGGTGTAAACAGCCATATTTAAAAGGTAAACCAAATCTGTCACATGTCTCATCAGGTTCTGTGTAACTGTGCTTTGTTCTGGTCAACACCGGCGCTGAAAAGTCTATTTGAATTTTCTGAATGGTTCCTCTTGGCTGTAAAATAATGGTGCAGCTGTACTGCAAATGATAGCAGCAACAAATTAGACTTAGACCATGGATACATCTGTACATTGTGTTTGGAGCTGAGCGGTAATGCCCGTGCAATGCCGGCCTAATCAGCCTAACAGGCCGATCGTACATCTGGAAGCTATCCATAAACTAGAAAGAGAGAGAGAGAGAGAGAGAGAGGGAGGAGGGATAAGGCGAAGGGTCAATGGCGGCCTTCCTGTTCTTGTGTTTCCTGTTCAGCAGCCAGCACGCCTCCTCTGTTCTCTCCTGCACACACACTCACCTTTCTTGAAACCTTTAGATCTTAGAGTAAATTAAACATTGAAATGTGAAAATGATGAGCCTGCCCATGAGTGCGCACGTTTATCCTAACTGAAACTTAACAGCATGAGAAACATAGCCAATTAATGGCAACAGTACCCAAAGGAGACGCAGTCCACTCCCCCCTCTCTCTCTCTGACGCTCTCTGTAGGGATTACTGCTATATAAGGACGCGAGGAGTTGAAACATGCGTTAACAGTTTCGGAGTCCTTGGCCTGCTTTCCCGTTGTTCTCTGAGGGTTTGCTCACGCAGCTCAACCTACTGCACCAGACTCGGTCGAGTTATACAATGTCTCCCACCTTGGCGTCCTGGAAGCTCAGTGGTTAAGGCAGAGGGCTGGGATGCAGGAAAAGTGGGATCGATTCCCAGCTGAATCACCCAGTCCATAGTCCCCCACACCAGGTGTGTCCCTGAGCAAGACACCCAGCGCTAGCTCCCCGAGCACCGCCTGTGGCTGCTCACTGCTCCCTCCAAGGAGGGATGGGTCAAATACTAAGAATACATTTTGTTGTAAGATGTGAAAAATGTATCAATGACCAATAAAGTGGAATCTTTCTTTTCTTCAGGTTTCATTGTCAGCACTGCAAACACCTTCTTGGTGCTAAGGCGGCTTTTAGCAACTCAGCTTATGTCTTGTGAGTGATCTGCTCCGGCGAGAGAGGAGCTGTGCTGGGAGGCTCTGTGTGAACAGACATTATCTGGGTCAGTGCTGTGTGGGTATGTAGATGGGGACTGTGGTGTGTAGAGGATATAGCCAGAGCGCCTAAGCCTTTGTGATTTTGTCATTTATACAAACACAAAAGAGAGGAAATGAGAAAGAGGGAGAGGGAAAATGGATTGAGTTTGGGAGGAATGTGTGAGAGGAAGGAGATAAAGGTTAATAAAGGGGAATTGAAGGCAAAGGTGGCTGTCATTATTTAAAAAGAAAGAACTGTGAAGTCAGACAGATGGAGGATGGCACACACTCACACTTACAGATAGATGAACAGATGCCTGGCCTTAACTTACTGTAAATCCATTTGTCCTTTGAGAACATCTGGCTAGTAATCACGCTGCTGCCTGATACTTCAACATCTAGTAGTCCACTGAGTTTCTTACACACCACACATCATCTCCTGCTGGCTCCATCCTACTGTTAGTTGCTCACTGCCTTCCCACCCACACCTTCATGCTCTCAAACTCCCCGAGCTGCCACCAAGAGAAGCACAAAGATATGAGAGACCTGCGTGTGTGTGTGTGAACATACTACATGCAGGAGGGAGCACTTGACCTTCACGCTCTGTATGTGATCAACATAGAAATCACTTTTCCCACTGCCTCCACTGTCCACATCACATGGACATTCCCATGCACACACACACACACACACACACACACACACACACACACACACACACAGTCCTGGCAGAGACTGGGCTCTGTGTTGGAGAGGCAATAAAAAAAAGCAGGTTCCCTACTGAGCTTTCAACTCACAAAACTGCACACACACACACACACACACACATATAGCACACAGAAAATTAGCTCAATGTCTTTCACAGGTGTGAAGATTAGTCTTTTCCTACATCTGTTTCATGCTCAAGCTTTTTTATTATGAACAGAGGATGCAATCCTCTTATGACACATAAATTGTGTCTGTGTGCACGGTGTCTGTCGTGCATGGTCACAGGCCTTCTTTCGATATATACATCAGAGTGGATATCTTACAGCACACATATCGTATAACTAACACAGAATAGAGTTTTCTTGCAGTGAAGAAAGAAACGCGTTCCTGCCTCACTGTGATCACAGCCACGGTTCAGCAGGAGGTCTTTGATCACTGCTTAGCAGACAAAAGGCTGAAATTCCCTTCACAATTTGAGAAGAGGTTTCTAAAATGAGCAATTGTAGTTTTTTTTCTCCTAAAAATGACATTATACAAGGTCTACACACTAACGTGAGCTTCATCTTAATGCTAAAGTACATGGGAATAGATTATATTATTTTTGAAAATAGGTTCCACTGAACTATTGCTCAAGAAGAGAGAGGGACCATGCTGCAGAACAACATCCGAGACTAGTGACAAATAGTTTATTTCTTTGGAAAATAATTGCTGATCATTGTTTTTTCCTAACCTTAAAATAATCAAAGCTTTTCCTAACCCTACACATCTTTCAAATTAAAAATCAACTTAACAACTTTGAAAAAGCTTTCATCAAATTCTTAGGACAGACTGTCACATTGGCCTGTTAAAGAAGGGGATGCATTAATTAGAAAGTAGTGTATCAGCATTACATCATTTATTTCATGTGTTTATTGCTCTTAAATAATCTATAATAGTCTGTTTTATTTGCTATTTTTTGTGTCTACAGTAAAAGTTTCAGTCACATAATTCTCATAATTCATTTGCAAAGTCTGGTAACTTGTATGGGAACGAAGCAGTGGGATGTTTTTCCTGGCTAAAGGGCTAAATTATTATGCCTTAACAGAATGATTTATTACAGGAGGCATTTATGAGAAATAGCTGTTCATCCATCCACCCACCGAGTTCTTCTGCGTCTTGTTGGAAACTGTTAGACACAGTTGGTGTGCACAGATTTAGGGTTTGACACCTGGACAGGCACACTGGAACCAAACATGGCAACTTCACTGGGATGACAGCACTTTGTTAAATTACTTTTTCTAGTTAGGCAAATAAACTCCACGACACTGCAGTGGGTTGCTTTGACTTCAACGTGTGCACAGATTGCAAAATATAACATGTAAATTAGGTATGTGGATTTTTTTATTTTGTGCCCAGCTAAACAAGCTCTTGTATAGTCAATAATTTACTGTACAGTACAGTTTCAAAAATATTGAACTACTCCTTTAACACACAGACATGATTCTCAGGTAAGGGTATCTTCTTCAAGAAGAATGGAGTTGAAACTCAACGTGTCTGCTGCCACAGCATTCAAGGAGAGCACAGAGTTGACACGACAAATCCCACCCGATTGCGCAGTGATTCACACTTTGGTTTTGGCCCAATTTGAGAAGTGAAAAGAACAGCGGGAGAGTCAAGTGGAATCACCACCACTAGGAGGATGATATGACTTTGAAAAGTTCTTCTTGCAAACTAAGTTCACACCAGCAGCATCAAACAGACAAACGAGTGAGAAGGAAAGAAGGAGACCATTAGAAAGCTATAGCTGATGGACAGATGTGTCACGGCTGACCTATATTACTTCTGCCTGCTGAAAAAGGGAAGGAAGCGATCAGAGCAGCAGAACTTCTGTTGAGGTGACAGGTATCTGTCCTTCTCCACTCTGTGTCTTCCGTCTCTCTGGCATCTGAGGCAGTAATTGGTGCTGTCAGACACACAGAGAAGGACAGAGAGCACACGCACACACACATACATGTGTGCACACTCTTGCCCTTCAGCATGTACCCCTAGGGCTTAAAGCTGACAAGGTTTGGGAGGAGAATTCACTACATTCCCTACCAGCTGTGATACAGAGAGACAGCAGGCGAGGGCAAGGCTGTATGAGGTGGAAATGGAGGGTGTAGAGGGAACAGTGGCAGACAGAAACAGAGCGGGAGAACAGAAACAGAATGCACAAGAGACAAAGACACAGAGAGGAAAGAAAGCAAGAGAGTGAACAAGGCAGGGGGAGGTTCACATGGCTGCAAGGAAGAGGATGACTGCACAAACGGCGGCCTCTGCATGGGGTAGAAAGAGATGGAGGAGAAGTGACACGAGTGGTTAAATGCATGTGACAGAGAGTCAGAGAGAGAGAGAGAGAGTATGTGTTTGAATAAGAGTGAGAGAAAGAGAGAGAGGGATTATGCAACTCCAGTGGTGACAAAACAGATGAGTGTGACTTCATGTGATCGAGCAGCAGAGTCACAGCCATCGGAGCAGCACCGTGTTTAGACGCACGCTTCAGTACACAGCAGGGCAAAGATGAAAGAAATAAAAGGAATAAAACAAATGTTTGAAAAACTATGAAGTGATATAATATTAGTAAACAAACAACGAGGTGACATGAATGTTTGTGTGGCCTGACACAGCCTGTTCTTTTTCACTATACTCACTTTACTATTGATGTTACTCAACAACGAGAATCATCAACTCAAGACAATAGAATTGTCTCTATAGTCCCATAATTAGTAGCAAATTACACAGTTTCTTTCAAGATGTTCTTGGAAATTACAGACCCTGTTAAGTAAGGCCTCCCATAAATTATAGAAAAAAAAACAACTTTATAGTTATGATCTGGTTTTGAGGATTTGCATTTTTGTGCCGCAGAGAGATGAGAGATTTGTTGACAGTCTATATACAGACTGCAGCTTTATCCGTTTCCCACAAACCACCTTTGTTTATACCCTCTGCATATGTACAACCTCTTTAGTCTTAAAAATGGTCCAAAATGAACAACAATAAACGTAAGTGGTGCGTACATTTATTGTAAATTCCATCTCAATTTAGGGAATATAAAGCAAGCATGAGGTGGGAATGTAGAAAAAAGAGAAAGATGAATCCCTGATCTATAAATGTTTAACAAGAGAAGACAGAGTACATGACGGCTGCAAGGAAGGAAAGAAAAATAGGTGAACAGGGAAGACAATATCAAAAGAGATGAGTGAGGAGCAAAATGGCGGCTTGCAGAAGAAGAGAGGTGGAGAACAGTCCCATTATAGAAGCAGACACCACAGCAAGGTTGGAAAATAGCAGAGACTGAGGAAAAAAGCTGTAATTGGAGGTGTCTGGTGTTTGTCTAACGCAGAAAGGCTAGTAATGATTCCATTAGCGCCTCACAACCAGAGACAGAGACAGGGACGCGGAGAGAGAGACAGGGAGGGAGAGAGATAGGACGGGAGTCAGCGGGAAAGTGACACAGACACAAAAGAGGAGGCAAGAGAGGCCAAAAGACTGTGAGAAGAAAACACAGAGTCACAGAGCAGCTAAATGGTGGAAAGAAGGAAGAGAAGAGAATTCAAGGTGTCCATTAAAAGGCTTGTTCACCTGCACAGTGAAAATAATTACAAATAGCCCGAGCTCTCTCCCCCATCTCACCCCTTCATCTCTGTGTGACTGCAAACTAGAGAGAGCGATTTAAATGCATTAGTAGAGCGTGTTTTCCCTATGGAAGACCCTCCGACTGTGTCAGGGCAGGAACCTTTTTTTGGAGCTGATGCCGAGTGCTGAGGAGGACTCTTTAAAAGCCCGGCCCTTGTTCTCTCAGGGGCACATTAAAGCGCAACGTGCCGGGTTGTTGTTGTACTTCTCTGCGTCCTCTCATGTCGTTGTTAAAAGCAGGCGGCTTACAGATGCAGTAATATTAGTTGGCTAAGTGAAATTTTGACAAGAACACAGACACGTGCAGGCAAAATAGGAGAGCGGCAGGAGTAATTCTAACAAAAAGAAGCGGGTATTTCACAGGCAAGCAGCAGATACGAGACGCGCTCGGCTGACATACGTGGGACATTGCCTTGCTATGTAGGTGGTGCACACAAGCCTGCAGCGGAGACGCTTCGGTTTATCACTAAGGATTTAAATTGTGTTTTTTGATTGTCTGCACTAGAAAAGCTCCTTTGAACTGTGGACACCTGTTTTCCCAGCACGCCACATCCTGCTTCGTGAGCATAGCGTATTCGACAGGAGACACGTCTATTTCCTGGCCTCTGACCTCAGACTGTCAATAAGACCCTATTATTACTACAACACATGGCAACGACACACACACGCACCGTTACTGAGTTAAAGCCAGCTTGTTAAATGTGCTTACGTTGCTCTATTTCTTCTCTCCAGAGTGATAAGGCTCAGGGAGCAGACTGCTGAGGTCATGCAGATCACTGAGGTCAACTAGTTTACAGCGCAAGACTGATTTTAAATAAAGCTTCAGTATATTTATATGCTATAAACACCAACACACTGTAGGTGTGTTTAAAATCTGCCTTCGTGATTGAGATGCAGCCGGAGTTCTGCCACAATCTGTGCACATGATAAGTCTACAAACTGCAGAGTACAGCTTGTTCTTATTCACTTGTCTCTAAGGCCCAACTGCCAGGTTTTTCGGGCCCCTTGGCTGCTGCTTCTCCAAAACAACTGAAATTGCATTATGTGCACGATTCCAAGTTTGCAGTGATGAATATCTATGATTCCATTTTCTGTTCCGAGGAGGATGTGAGCCTGTGGGGACAGGTGACGGCGTGAGTCTAATACAGCGTGCTCACTCAGATGCATGCACACACAGTGTACACACACAGACTGCACACACCATCTGTGGAGTTTTACGACTCAATAATCTGCCTCCTAAGGCATACCTTTTCCTCTCCTCCTACAGCCGCAACACACACAACAAGCGCGTTCCCGCACACACACGCTCACACAGCTCCCCTCGACTCAGCAGGGAAAATGAGATATTCAGCTCTGACATGCACACACACTCGAAAAAAATGAGGAGATGCCTCAAAGCAACTCGTACCCTTTCCTCTGCGAGAACTGTCCTTGCAGTGTTGGGGAGCTCTATAAAAGTCACTTGGAGTGATGACACACACACACACACACACACACACACACACACGGGAAGCGCATCAGTAACCGAAATTTGAAGAGTCATTGTTATTCCATCCTCAGTTTCACAGTGCTGTGAGTGCTGAAGTGTCTCTGCACACACACGCAGGCCTGAACTGACGCACACACACATATTTACACATCATACATTCATGTGTATTCTGCAGAGAGCAGAATCAATATGATTGTTTTCTTTTGTTTATAAGAGACTTGTTTACAAGAAGCACTCAGGTTTCTTTCATCACAGAAGGCCGACCTTTATAAGACCTGTGAACGCTCTCTCTCTCTAACACACACATGCACGTTCCCACACTTAAAGATTCATGGCCTCAGGACCGCCACCAGACTCACGTTGGCAGATGTCCTTGTTCTCCTCGAAGCCCGGTTTGCACACACATCTCCCAATGGGCACCAGCCAACCTCCGTCTGCACTGCAGTACATTTTGGGAGGCTCAAACTCCTCCGAGGCGTTCACACACACACCGTGGACCTCCACCAGTGCTGTGTCTCCTCCTGTTATGGTGTCGGGGAACTGGGCCAAGTTCAGCACGGTGAGGGGACACTTCTTATAGAAGACCCTGACTGAGACCAGAGCAATACAGGCGCCCAGGTCTTGGAAGGCCAGGTAGAAACCTTTTTTACTTAGATTGCTGATGTCGCGCACCTCCGTGTTAAGCTTCATGACGCGATCTCCAACGTCCACCTGTGGGCAAAAGGACATTTTACATACAGTATCTTTGGATAATCTCTTTATCATTTTATTATTTGATTTAGTAAAATGTTGCTCCTTGAAACAAAGTTTGCAAGATTAAATATAGGCCACATTCATATTCATATTTACTCAACTTAAGGTTAATTGGGTATATAATGAATATAAACAACATAGGGTTTAGTGGGACAAACTGATCGTCCTGTTTAACAGAGTGTGTTTACATATTGTCTACACTGAGCATGTACTCGTGTGCTTATATTGTGCAAGTTTCTGTGTCTCCATACCTGTGTAAAGCTCTCATCTGCGGCAATAGTATCAATCTTGACATAGTGGCTTTCCTTGATGAACCACAGGTTGGCATTGTTGGACTCGTAGTAGTACATGTTGAATGTCTGTAAAACAAACCCAGCCTCCATCACCCCTCAAACTCCCCAAATCTGATTTATCACGCAGCAAATCTAAACTGAACAAAGTGAGAGAGAAAGTCTAACCAATGTGAAATTTAACAAGGCTCCCGTAGCTCTCTGGCTATTCACTCTACTTCTCTTCAAGTCTCAGTCCATCTGTCTCAATGGCCAGTCTGCAGCACTGTCTGCAGTTTCATGAAAGTGCAGCTCTCTGCTGTCTCATAGTATCTCTACTACTCATTCTGGAGGTGTAATGAGAGTGAAAAGGTCTGGGCCTTAGACAAAGCAGATGGAAGTGACTAAATGAGAAGCTGTGATATCAGGTTGATACGAGAGAAAAAAGATTTATATATATGTATATATATAAATACACATTATATATAGTAGACTCATAAAGGAAGCATCGAGAGCACCTGTTTCAGTCTGCAGCACCCATTAAAGTGTGTGTATGTCTGTGCATGTGTGTTTGTGTCGAGTGTGTGTGCAAAATAAAAAAATGTAAAAAGCTATTTAAAAAGCCACTATGCTGCTGTGTAACATAATCTAGCATTACATATTAATCACTAATGCAAAGCTCATTACTCTGTACTACTAACTGTAGTACAAAAAAATGACACTTTTAACACGTTTTTATATGTAATATATTTAACATAATATAGTTCTGCTTGGTTACACATTTGAGAAGTGAATGAATACTGAAAAAATTATCGTTAACTCAGTATTATCCAAAAGGCTGTAGCTTTGAAGGTATTTATCTGAGACAACTGTGACAAACCCCAGACTGCCAAACCCTTTCCGCCTCCACCATATGTGGTACCAAGCATACACCTGTGCTATTGATGTCCAAAAACAAAAGACAAAAAAAGAAATGTCTTTGTGCCAATTCCAAGGGAATTCAGATAGCAGAACACGCAACAGCACCCACAGAGCTAAAGACAAAATTCAATGCTTGTATGTGAACGAACAAGTGGAATAAATGTGAAAGGAGGGTTTAAACACAACATTTGGTATCTGTCAGCCCGTTGGCCATGTGCTTGCATGTGTGTGTGTGTTAAGTGATGCAGACCTCTTTGCAGGTACCAGGAACCCCAGGCAGGCTGTTACAGTCCCTCAGGGTGAACTTGATTTCAATGTAGACGCGCTGTGCTCCTTCTCGGCTGATGTGGCGCGTCCTCAGCCAGTTGTTTTGGTTGGCCTCCATGACGTTGCACACCTGGTAGGTCCTCATCGGGGTGTTCCTCTCGTCCATCACACTGATCTCCTCCCACTGAAGAATAGAGGTAGAGAGAAAGAGAAAAAAGGCAAAGTGGGCCTATTAGCTGAGAAAGACGATGTTTGCTTATGCCTAGTGTTAGATCCCAAGTCTTTTTCCATAAATATCTGAAGCTGAGCAGTCATGTGTTATGATGCAAAACCTGACCTCATATTTACTTAAATCTGCGCCTAATCCCAAGCTTTGGGAACTAATGTTTACTGTGTGCTTATTTAGAATCTTCCACCACTACCAGCTGCTATCGTTGAATTGAATTGATGAAGAAAATAAGTGGAGAATGGTGGCAGAGGTTAAAAAAATAAATAACCTAATTATTGCAGACAGAAGGTGCAAAGGAGTGTAAAGAAAAGTGATAAAAACTAAAGGAAAGGGTGTGAAGGAAAGAGTGAAACGTAGAGTAAATGTATGAGATGTTTGAGGAGGAGGAGAAAGGAAAAGAGAGGAGCTGAAGGCTGCTGGTACTACTTGAGCTGACGGAGAAATCATTTCATCTAAAACATAAATTTCAAATAAAAGACCATGTGGATGTGGCACCAAGATAGTGACATTCAGCAGCTCAGGGCTGTCTTGACAACAGCACAGCCTCATCCTGTTTCATCACAAGTCCGTGGACAAAGGCAATTTCAGTTAAAAGATTGCTTATGAGAAACTGGGCACAGGTTCAATGAACTGTGGTTTAGTACAGACTAACACCAGGGCTACACGTTCTGTTTTCATGTCCAGGTGAATATGACTGATGATGTGTGTCAGGACGACTGAAGGACTGTCTTTGTCTATGCTGCACGTGTGCGCAGAGTGAACGTGTTTTTCTAAAGCGAACGCGTGATTTAGCACTTAAGAGGTAGGAGTGTGTGTATGCGAGAGAGAAACTGCGAGGGTGAGTGAGAGGGAGTAGGTAGGACAGAGCTACTTTGTCTCCCGTCATCTGCTACCATCTGTTTCCACTTCTGACTAAGGCAGTAATCGAGAACACTTCTCGCATGAGCAGGAAAACATTTCTATCTACACTCGTGCACACATACACATATCATTAATACACACACACACACACACACACACACACACACTTCGATTCCTTGATAAAAAAGAAAAATAAACCAATGTGGTTTGAGCGTCTAAAGATATCTGACCCATTCAAGGGGAAGCTAACTGGATTTTCTTAGATGCACACACACACCAAAACCCACATACACACCAACTGGTTCAGTCCTCGATTGTGTTGAGGGGTGAGAGGACCACCATCTTTGTTCTGAGCTCCTGATATCATCGTAAAAACAAGCACAGATCACCTTATAACAATGTAAAGACACGCTGTATGGTACGAGCGTACAGCGCTCACACACCCACATGTAATACACACCTGTACGCATGTGTAATTCACACCCGTGCCTGCCTGTCATCACTAACATGTCCTAAAATTCAAATCCAATGTGAAATGAACGGCAAGAAAAAGAAAGAAAAGCAAAGAAAAGAAAAAAGACAAAGGGAAAAAAGTCTACGTTAACGTTGAATTCTTGAGGTTAATTCGATTTGACGGCGCAACAACCGGGCGAAAGCTTGACGTGTTTCACATCTAAGTCCTGAACACTAAAACAGATCCACATAAGAAAATACATTCGCACATACAACCGCACACGCTCTCCAGCTCTCTCGCACACACTCAGATGCTTTTAATCTCCACGGCCTCAGCTGAAACGTCGACTGTGTATGAATTGGAGCTCTAACAAAACCAGCTCTCTCCCTTGATCCTGACCCAACTCTCCTTCAACTGGAGAAATGGAAAGAAGCAATGAGAGAAGAAGGAAGAAGAGGAGGCAAAGGATTATTTAAACTGCCGCAGTCACAGACACAAATGTCCCTGAGAGTGAGTTCAGAGTTAGAAGATTATACAGTTTATCATTTAATGTTATGTGCGACTGGAGTCTTAACATCACTGTTATTTGCACCGAACAACTGTGAGTCATTGTGATCAAACACACTCGATTTAATTTAAAGAACAAAACACGAAACAGAGCAAGAAAGAAAGAGCAAAGAGGAGCGAGAGGAATAAATGTTGGTAAATTACAGCCGCGCCTGGCAGCTAAATAGACCCATCTGTGCAGAGCTGGGACCAGTCGGACATCACAGGACAGTCACACACACCCACACACACACACAAATCTGAGTCCCTGGGGAGTGGTGATTAAAGCATTAATGGGAATAGGCATTGAGGGATAAAGAGGGCTTTATGATGTCTTTGTTTATTTCTTTGTAGGCACAGTTTGGAGTGGCTGGATTACTGCCACTTCCTGGTGAGTGACTTATTTCCCTAGTTGGCGAATCTGTTCATTGTCACTTTTGCCTAGTGTAAGGCACAGGTGTGTTTATGAGCATAAAAACAACCTGCTCAACTCATTATTTGCTAATGATACACCAGCCGCGTGAGGGAAACTCTACCAAAAGCACAACTGGGAAAATGTTTGGATAGTCTGAGGAGTCTTAGCTCCCTTTCTGATCCTCTAAACACGCACTCATAATGAAAACTGTTGCCTATGTTGGTGCAGCCTGAGCACTAATTAAGAATCGGGACGAAACCCTCCTCCCTGAACCCTCAGTCACCTCAGCCAGTCAGCACAGAGCATGCTTGATTGCTTTGAAGTGAAGCAGGGACGTCAGATTGGGGTTTAAGTTCAACCATTCACCAGCTTAACATAATATCCCTCCTCCTGCAATCATCTGATGGCTACACCTACGGGGACATAATTGGCCTCCGAACCCCAAACAAGCTCTGGCATAGTGAGGAGGGTAGAAAATGAGTGGTGAGAGAAGAAACAGTGACGGAATGGGAAGGAGGAGGGAAGGCTGAAGAGCCTGTGCGGAAGTCGAAACGTTGCGGGGGCCTCCCATTTTCCAACATCATTAGGACGTATCTGTTTTGTGTCCCTCACAAGGAACACCCTTGTCTGGTGACAGGAGTGGGTCGCTCTGCTCAGTCTCAGGCACATCCGACTCAGATTAAGCGTGACCTGTGAGGGTCAAGTGGGGCTTTGGACTAATTCAGGTAGACATTGGTCTTCAATTGGTGGGAATTGCCTCTCCCTCAGTACAATCCCCAGTTTTAAAAATGTAAAGGTCAACTAGATAATCCTCTTGATATGAAACATGGGACCTTCTCACAGCCTTGGTATTCCCCTTTCTTCTTCACCTTAGATTCTTGTAGCCTTTTAGGACATCATCACCACATTAAATCTGAGGCATATGTATAATGAGAGTAAATAAACAACACTATTGCCAGCAGAACTGGCAGCCTCCGCAAGGCTCTATACTGCTTTTGCTGATGCATGCCACCAGGTTGGATTTAACTAGGAAAGATTGCTCTTTTTCTCGAACACAGATAAATGTATTAGTATTTTATAAATGAATCTGTTTTGTACTGTTCGGGTACAGATTGGTGAACTGGGGGCGAGCTTATCTTTTTTTTCTCCCTGCAATTCTGCTAAACAAATAAATGTGTTTGTATCTTGCTGCATATACCTGTTTTTGAAAAATAGCACCACTAGCAAAACTCTCCTGACTAAAAATTACTTTGTATATAGGTCTTTCACAATAAAAGCCTCCCGCAACTACTCATCCACAGTTCTGTGTGATAAAAGCCTAAAGACTAAGAATTTGTTTAGCCTAGCAGATGCAGTGCTGTGACAAAGTATTATTTTCTGTTTTATTGGTGGGGGGGGGGGGGGGTGAAACCCACCTGGCCCTATGTGAAAAAGTTGCCACACCCAGACCTGATTAGTGACAGACCGGTTAAATCAATGCATTACTCAAATTAAAGCTGTCTGATGGTAAAGGCCACTGCTGACTGAAGAAGACATAAAGGCTCACCTCCCATTTGCCAAAACACACAGACATGCAGAACATCTTGATTATCCCCAAGACCTGTATTTGTGTTTCATTCAGAGAGCATCGTACCAACAAAGCAGTCAAACGAGGTGGGGGTAGAGTGATGGTCTCAGGACCTGGACGACTTCCCATAATTGATGGAGTCATGAATTCTGCACTCCACCAGGAAACCCTGGAGGAGAATGTCCGGCCATCAGTTTGTGACCTCACGCTCACTTGAGTTATGCACCAGGACATTGATCCAAAACTCTTCCACAAGGATGTGAAAAACTCCATTGCTAGTTATCAAAGGACTGACTGCAGCTGTTCCTGCCGAAGGTGGCACAGCCAGTTATTCGTTTTAGTGGGCAATTACTTTTTTTACATACAGCCAGGGAGGTTTGGGAAACTGAATAAATGAAATAATCATTCAAAAAACTGCATTTTGTATTTGCTTTGGTTATCTTTGTGTAATATTAACATTCGTCTGGTGTTGAATCATTTAAGTGGAACCAAATTAATGCAAAATGCTTTTGTATGTCAGAGCAATCAGGAGGCAGGAACGTGTTTAGATGATGATATTACTCACTCAAACAACAGATATATATGGAACATCAATAAGACATTTTTCTCTGACGTAAATGTATTTGGAATCATGTTTGACTGATATAGTCCCTGCATTTCAAAAGAAAAAGTACTAACTGGGCTGGTGTTGGGTTTGAAGGACACACAGGCCTCTCACCAATTCTGTTGTACACTGTACAATGACACTAAAGGCTATTTTATTCCATGTCACAATTTATGATGGTGACGTTTATGGAGAATGTCCTGTCATACCTTCCGGTTTATCTTTCACTGTTTATTCCTGTTACTTTAGGCTGTTTTCCTTTGTGCCTGAGTCGCAGCTAACAGTAGAAACTGCCTATTTTAAGAAGCAGAAGACGAGCAGGATCATGTTTATCTAGGAGGAAGATAATATCAGCTTCATGTAGCACAAAATGAGAACAACCATGAAAGAAAATACTTTATTAGCTTTAACCAATGTAATGATTTTCTTAGGCAGATACGGATAAGGATTTGTCTCACCCCAAAGAAAAAAAAACTCATACAAGCTACAAACATATTTGTTTTTATTTAATACTTTTTAACCGAGGAGCTGTGTGGAGGCCTGCCGAACCATTTCCCCCACAGTTTCTGTACACACTCAAGGCGGAGAAGCCAGAGCCCCACTGTGTTGACAGTTCAAAAGAGATATTTCACTTTCTAGCCAACAACATTTCTTTGAGGGCAAACTAACAACACATGTGCTTTCCTGGGCCATGAGTGAGCCACCTCAAACTGAACCATATTTTAAATAAAAGTAACTTGTGTAATCTGGTTTTGAAAATTAGATTGAACCTTCTGGCTTAGCCACACATGGAACACATTCTCCTCCTCTGTAAGGGCATCAACAGCATCCACAAACATCCACATTATGGGCACACAATTATAGCATTTCAATTAAGTGAACTTGATACCCTTGATTGCTCGAGAAAACAACCTTGCTTAGCTCTGCTCACTTTGGCAGCGTCTCTGCTGGGCAGTGCCATGAAACTGCGTGTGGCATCCTGCAATTTAACACGCTGATGCAGAACAGTGGAGAGGAAGTGAAACTCGAGGGGAAATAGGATTCATCCATTCAACAGCTCCCGCTGAATTCATACAGGACCAGCTTTACGTCGCTTATGCTCTCCTCTCATGCCTCTGTTGTCATTTTCTGATTCATGCTGGCTGCACTCTAGACTCCCTTGGTCCCTATACCTTGAAAAGGCTAGTTATGCAATCCATGCACGTACACACATGCAGATTACACTGACATGCACACACCATGTTGTTATGTAAGAATATTTACCCCTCAAACCCATCCCTAAAATCACAAGCGTAAGAAATAGAGGCTCCAGTGCCACAGCATTTTCAGCACAGCGGAAATAATTTGTAAATTCCCCCTGCAGAGTCCCGATTTAGCAAGGAATGCTCAAGAACCCGGTGCTCTCTAGAACACACACTCTAGTGGCGCTGCTAAGTTCCTGACTGTTCCCTGAAAATAAAACATGTCACACAACCGTACTTTTGGTGCCAACTCTGGCATAAAGAGAGGATTTTGTGTGTGTGTGTGTGTGTGTGTGTGTGTGTGTGTTTTACAGCAAATACTCACTCCCTCATTAGGGTACGCCTCCCAGCCTAGGTCAGCTAAGGCTGACATGGAGTCCAGCAGTGTAACTGCAAGAACAGAGAGAGAACGATATGTTAACACACATGGAAAACATCACATAGTATTTTTTTCTTTCGAGGCAGGATTTTTGGATAGATAGAGTGAAAAGAAATCACTGTCCTGTATTCATCACCTAACACCATATTGTGATCTTTCACACAGCAACGTACAACAGTCTTTTGTTGTATCGAACAACAGCAGTGGAATCTCAAGTAGTGGTAAACCTATCATTTCAACTTCAAAATGACTGTGGTTGTCCTGCAGCTGTTATGATTCAATGGGACACAAAGTCAGTCATTAAAATGCCATCAACATACCATGACAAGAGTATATTTTACAGTCACATTTACATTTTACTTTTAACTCGGCATTGCCTGTTGTCTTAAAAATGACATTTGAAGTTTGTGTTCCTTAAGTAGAAAGGAGACTGTGGTCAAGTTGTATTCAAGTGGTTACAAAGGATTTCACTGCTGACAAGGTTACATGCCAGCAACATTCAAGCCAAGGTGTAATATGATAACTTCAAAACTACTTTTATGTTTTTTTATGTTGCTGCATCACTGTAATAGGAGAATGTTACTGAGGTCAAAGCACAACAGTGGGACGAACCTGGAATTGCACATGTTGTTATCTGTGTGTGATCTCTGTGTGACAGGAGGAAGCGAAGGGAGGATGCAGGAAGGCGACAATGAAAGGTGAAGAGAGGAAGGTGGCAAGTTGACCAGCAGGAGGCATAATGAAAACCTGCTCAGATTCTGGAGCAAGGTGCTGCACCTGTGTGTGTGTGTGTGTGTGTGTGTGTGTGTCAGTGTGTGTTTTTGTTGAAGTTTGGCTCGGTCAGATCCTAATCAAGCCTTCAACACTGCTGACCATCAATATTTAATAAGTATCCATCTGCAGAGACTGCTGCTTCTCTCTTTCTTCTCTCTCTCCGTCACACACATTGTCGCTCTCCCAGGTTATATCTCCTCTATTTAAATGTTTTTAATCTCTGCTTTTAATCCATAGATTCCAGATCCGACATAAGGCACTGACCTGACACAGTTTAAACTGACAGACTTTAAAGAGGCTTTAAAGAAGCTTCCATATTCACGGCACATTTTAGAAGGTAAAAGCAGTGACCTGGAAAAACTATTCCAAAGTAAAAAAGAAAACAGAGTTTGCCCTCCTGCATGCAAATGAGACTAATCGCTCAATTCAAAGAGGTTGGAAATGCCTGTTTACAAGCCCCTCTGTGTATCTATACTGCTCGTAGGTATAACAAAGGGACTGCAAAATTGGTCCAGCCTCCGTTTCCCCTATCTTTCTTTCTCGTCCTCTCGCACTCATGCTGTTCATCAGCCCTAAGTGAATCCCAGCCGTTCTCCCCAGCTCAGCACACCGTGGCAGTGGGGAGGCACGTCATGCTGTACCAGTGTGAGCGTATGTGCGAGTAAGGGCGCGTGCATTCGCCCGCGCTCACACAGAACAGTGTGTTTGTGAGGGAGAAAAGAGTGCGCATGGTATAATGAAGCAGACAAAGAGGCAGCACAGCAGAGCCGAGATGAGAGCTACATTAAATGAGAGGGACGAGACAGAAACAGTGGTGGAGAGGTGCTGAGCAGTAAAAGGTCACAGGAAGCCTGCAGCCTACGTGTGTATTCAGGGAGACTAAAGACCATTTAGACTGCTTTCCTCAGTTCATGAGTATTTGAGTGGCACAGAAAAAAAGACATAATAGTATAATAATATGTGATTTCGAGGCTCAAAAGAGAGTCACAGCCCGGAGATAAACATCTGTACCTACACATAAGATTTGAGGGATTTAAAAAAATAATGCCAGCGATGCTCTTGGACTTAGTAACTTTAATACATTTTTTTGTTTCACAAAAGCATGTGATCAAGTGCAGTCTTTGTACGTTTATGGATATTTGTGTGTGTGTGTGTAGGTTAAGATATTTTTTTCCTTGAAACTACAAAAAAAGAATTCAGTTTTTTCCTTTCAGAAATAATGTCACGAATTCACTGGCAGCACTGAATTTTTAAAAATTGAACTGTCTGTGTTTTCTCACTGTCATGCTAACACCCAGTTTACAGATTGTACAGATATTAGCTGTTAGATTACTAAAAAATATATGCACTGATCATGTGTGTGTGTGTCTGTGTGTTTATCTCCATTTTCCTTCAGTCCCTAGACTTATAAAGATATATGCATATGATATCCATAAAGCAGATGTTTCTAACCTTTTTGGTCACATTTGTGTGACATAGACCTGAGTCTACAGTCTTATACATGTGTTAACAACTAACAGTCATCAGGGTTTTTTTTTAGTAAATTCATTTATAAATTGCCCATTTTTTAAAATAATCTTATTAAATTAACCACGATATCACTGAATCCTATCTCCAATCAGGTCAAAGTGTCGTTGTCCTGGGGCCTGTCACGGCCCCCAGGACAACGATAAGCTACGACATATCGTAACTGTTGCTCTGCTTCACACATAACATATTTAAACAGTTTGGCTGGAACTGACCGGGCAGAAATATGAAACATGAAAAAAAAGGTCTCCATCACTAAATATCACCAACCAACACAGAAGTTGGTTGGTGAGTGTTAAGAAACACAGTGCTTAAACCTACACATCAACACTTTTTCTCATCTCCTCACACCTCCTGTCAATACCACTTATCACATGTAATCAATAACAGGACTCATCAGCTATGTATTAGCTATAGCTTCCTGTCTGCTGACACAGCCAATATGCATATAGGCTATCTGTGTGTGTGTGTGTGTGTGTGTGAGGTCATGTGTGTCTGTGTGTGTATTGTGAACTTACAGACATCAGAGAACGTATATAAAATATGCACCTTTTATTTCTAATCAAAGTCAATACACCAACTATTAGTCTATGCATCTTTAAACAGAAATCTAAGCTTGAGTTGTAGGCCTGCTTTGTCCAGGAGTAAAAAATACAAGCTCATCACTCAGGCTTGATCAAAGCTCACTCACACACAAAAAGTTCCCACACTCACACACAAGCTAGTTACAGTGGACCTTCTTCCAGATTTAGTAGCTACAGCAAGTGACAATGACGGATCCAGCTACATATCTGTGAAGATTCTCAGTCCTCCATGTCATGGTTTCTTCAGAAAAGGTTTTCCAATGGCAACTGGACTTCTTTATTTCCTTGGCGCCGTTTTCGCCCTTCCATCCCATACAACTACTGCCTTTCTTTAAAATAAAAAAAAAACAATGCTTTCACACAAGCAAATTCACTCATAGATCCACACTAACATGCAGTATTTAATATTTCACAGGCTTTCATCACATAGGACATAGATGCACAGATCCATCCATGTGCACGTGTGACCTGATTACTGTGAGAGTTGTTGGCTTACAGAGAGACACGCTGTCTTATTGATTTTCAGCACCAGTCTGTGAGGTTTACATTCGGAGAGTGAAACTTGAGGAGAAAGAGGGGGTGCAGGGTGTGAATTTCTACATCAGATTTTATCTACAGCTCCAGTACGATGCCGAAACCACAACAACGTTTAGAACCGCGTAGAGAAACTACAGCTTTTTCATCGCTTTGTCTCTCCATCCCCTTCTGTGTCTATTTTCTTTCCCACTCCTGTATCCTCCCCCTGGGGTGTCTGTCTCTGTCTGCCTTCCTTTCTGTTTCTCTCTCCTCCTCTGGCTGTTTAAGTCTCTCTCCCACCATCTCTCGGGTTGGTATCCACTGCTTCGGCTGGGCTGCAACAAGCTGTGATCCACCTGCCAAGAATCAAACAGCGCTGCCAAAAGCCAGACTGGCGCACAAAGGCACCAGGATACTTACACACACTGGCACTCACACAAAATTGGCACACACCTTAAGACTGTGCCAGTACCACAAAGAAAAAGGACTACACAATACGACCACCACACAGACTCAATATAGGCTACAATATGTGACTACATAATGAGTTCATAAGAAAACCTTTTGTTGAGTCTTCATTCGACTTGCTGATGCTGCACATATGTGGCTAACCGTGTTTCAATCTCCAGGAAATACGAAGTTAAGAGAAATCTGAGAAAATGCGACAGGAGATAAAGAGACAGGCTGCTCTTTCTTTTCAGGAACAAAATAATCTGATAGTATTAAAGCAGTGACTGATGTTTTCTAAAATATTTTTTATTAGTTTATTAATGAAAAAATCAAAAAATCTAAACTTTAATCTAACCATCTCCAGAACAGCTTAATATCTAACGAGAAGAAACCCTTCATGAGAAAGCAGCATTTAGCGCGCACATTAAAGTACATTCAAACACAAGGACATTCTCTAAAAGCTTAATACACGCTTAATAAAAACATTATAAGAATGGGAATAACATCAGTATCAGCACCACACACACAGACATAACTTCCCCTCTATCCACTCCACTGGGAGAGCAGTTCAACGAGCAGCAGTGTTGTCAGGGCAACAAACGGGCCGATGGAGAGCAGGATGAAGGAGTGGGAAGAGTTGAGCTATGAACTTCAAGAACAAACTGGCTACACTTTATCTCACAGTCTTTTCATCAGTCCTCCCTCCACTCATCCACAAACCACCAGAGGCTCTGAGTCCGTCTTTTTCTCCTTGTTGTCACTCTCCATCTGTGTTCTTGTCCTGCTCGTGCCATTTTATTGAAATTGTGGGATAACTGTACATATGCCTCTTTTAATTTTCAGTAGCTTTGCTTTCAATTATTTTACATCACAAAGAAACAACTTTCTTTTTAGCCACTTTTATTGGACTTCTTTTATTGAATAATAAACGTAACTACGTGTGTGTAGGTACTGTATACAGTACTATTTAGGTAAAAGAATAAGTAATGTGTTTTCCCTGCAGAAAATTTTGTTAATCCATACTGTTTGGTTAAATTGCAAAGAAGTTATAAAATGCTTGCATTATGAGCACTATGTATAACACATATTTTGTCTGCCACTTTATATATGAAGAAGAAGATATTTTATTATGCCAATCAGCCCCGTAGGAAGCAAATTGCAGTTTGGGGGCACCAGAAATTAATAGAAGTGGCCAGTCCGGATTTGGTTTTAATTTGATAGTTGGTGTGATTTTATCCTTTTCTGTGTGTTCTTTTTCTGTGTATATTTGTGTTTTCAAGGTTTTTATTGGTTAATCGTTATCAACAAGGTGGCGCAAAA
>JAUMTR010000009.1:7085625-7116384 GCA_032270685.1 Microctenopoma stevenorrisi
ATATATGTGGTATTCTAAGTGGTATTCAGGGTGTTATAAGTGGGGTAAAACCTCAACTGGTGACTTATTTGGTACAGAAATAACAAAGGGTGGGAGGAATGTTAATGAGTCAAAAAAAGGAAACAGAATTGGAAGCAATCACGTAGAGCTATGAAATCTGTTTTTAAGAACTTCAGTGAAATAAAAGGGGACATTTTAGCTACCTTTTGTTGTTTGACAAATGACTAAAGCAACTGTGATAAACCTAATGTTGCCTAATTAGTACAGGAGCACTGCTTCCATGATCTATTTTTGTGCAATCTTCTCTCATAGAACCGAGAAAAAGAAAAATGTTTGCAGACAAATTCAGTGAGACAGACAAAAAGATACATCACCCATCAACAGCATCAACCTGACAACATATGTCTAAACTCAGAGGTTGGATTTTTATAAATAAGTCAGTCTCCATTTCAGATGAAAGTAAGTCAGAATAATAGCAGCAAGATATTTATTCTGCGGTAACAAATGAGGGAAAATGTGCTGCTTGTTGAGATCCACTTTTTCTATGCTGTTGCTTTGGTGAAGGGATTTTGAAACGGAAGGTGCTTGGTTTATTGAAAACCCCGTTCCACAAAGCCTTAAAAAAAAGGCTCTGGAAAGTTAGATGGTTTGCAACAAAAAGCTTATGTTTGGGAAAAATATTGAAGAATGTGATTAGTTGTAGTTCAATGAGCTTTCAATACCCCCCCGTCCACTGTAAAGAAGGTAGATTAGCCTTCTCTGGCATTTCATTTATACTGGCAGTGCTAGAACAGAAAATATGCCGTTCTGACAGACTATGACAAGAGAACTGCCCTAGTTTGTCATTTGAAAAGACTCTGGAGGGTGTGTGTGTGTGTGCGTGTGTGTGCATGTATGGGTTTGTCCTCGCTTGCTGGTTGAACAACTGCTGTTTTAAACAGTGACACCCAGTCAGATCCAGACACCATATGCCAGTATGCCAAAAACCTATCAGGGGCAAAGGGCATCACATGCACACACACAACTCAAATGACGCACACTGGCAAACGTACACGCAGACACGTTTGAACCAGACCTTGAGAATCCAAAACAACTTGCAGAACAAACCCCAGACACACACGCCTTCGCACACACTCAAACTGTGACGCACCTCGTCATTCATTTAAAAAAGTGAATTAAAAAAGCTAGCGCAGACTGAATAGAGTGAATGTGAGGTGATAGATAAAGCTTCTTTTCCTTAACAAGACACAGGACAGCTAATTCTGCAGAAGTGTCTTTCTCCCTTCGAGTGCGTGCATTTCTCTGTTGGGGCTTCTTCTTGACCTTTTTTGTGCTCTGTTAGTTCTTGAGGCATTCCTCTTAAGACTCGCTCTCCCTCACAAGCGGCTGTCACACAGTGGTTGGTCACAGGAGGGTAAATTGGCCTGGAATCTCAGGAGTGAGCCACAGCAGTGGAGACAGATAGGAAATCACATGTCAGATGAAAGTGTGCTTAGACAGGCTGCTGGTACACACACACACACACACACACACACATAAACACACACTTCAGTGTCTCTCAGAACAGCCTACCTGCAGTAATTGTGTAACTGTGTAGCAGCATGTCCGTCTTCCCTGCCACATCCGTCAGATCAGACTTAAACCAATTTGCACTGATGTGGACACCCCCCAGAACAAGCATAAAACTGACTGAGGCTAAAAAGAGTGAGCAGGGAGGATGTACAGGAGCAAACTTCCTGGAGGAATTATGGCAGTAAAACATCCCAAAACAGAAAAACGTGTTGTTACGACTCATTTTATCGGGCAAAAAGCACAAACTGCCTTTGTGCTTGGAGACAAATGTGTATAACACAGGTCTACAAACCACATTATTTGATCAACACATACAACAGTAGTGCTTCCTTCCTAATACTTTAAACTGGTTTGTGAGGGTTTTGTTTTGCTAATTAAACCGAAGTCTCTACGTTTTCGGGGGGTTTCCTCGCGTAACGCCTATACAGCTGTTCATTAGCAGGCAAAAGACTGGAGCTGGTTACCGACAGCTGACAAAAAGCTGGAAAACACAGCTTTTCACAGTCACAACTCGAGCCGACATAAACAGAGAAGGTGAGCTATGTGTGTATGTTGTTATGGAAACAATAACATTCAATTTAGTCAAATGAATGTCTGGGACGGGGTGAGCCGGAGGGTGTGAGTACAGAAAAGTAGTTGCATGGAGAGGAAGAGAAGAGTTTGTGTGTATTAGTGGTAAACGCTCAGTGATTTAACCAGCAGCTGAGGGCTTGTTCAGTCAAGGCCACGGGTCAACAGACGTGGTGGAGCGGGGAGAACCCATTTGCACCCATCAGCCATCAGCCATCACACGCCGAGGGAAGACTTCCTTTGACATTATTGAACTCAGCATCTGCTGGGAATAGTTCAAGCTCAAACAGGTTCAGGTCTTGCTGCTTTTGACACAAACATGTACACATTAATGGTAGGAACTGGGTTAAACAGCTAGCCAGCAGCTAACTGGAGCTCACCAATGAACAAGTGATGTGTTGTGGGTGTGCAGTGGTTTCCTTCCAAATGTTTGTGCCAATTCAAACCAAGTCAACACAAAGTGTTGCATAATGCTCGATTAATGCAAAAATCTGCATAAGAAAATGAGAAGTAACGCATGTTTCCGTCCACTATGATTACTCAGTACAAACAGAATTAGATGGTTTATTGAGATAAGCAACATTGATTAATTTGATGAACGTTACAACCTCATCAACACTCAACAATTAGCAGCGGACCAAGACAGGTTTCCTCAGGGTGTTAAAGCCACGCGCTGCATGCATGTCTGTTCTCATTTCAGCGTAACACACGTTGCTTCTAATGACACGTTTGTGCACAGAACACTTGTGTATTCTTCACTGATTTTGCTTTGTCTCACAGCCTCTTGTGAATTTATCTTTTTATCTTATATTTAGAAATTTTCCCTCCATCCTTTGCACTCACGCACAACTACCCATCTTCCTTGAGGTGATGCCCTCACAGCAGAATCATTCTCTGTCACTAAGCTATATTTATGACCCCATCTATCAGCCAGGACTGGGAATATGTGACACTATTCCCTAGACCAAGACCGCCAAACTGGCCCCTAACCGAACATTAGGTCAGGATGAGTGGGTGTGTACATGAGCACATACATCCATGAGCGCTTACATGCCTGTGTTAATGTAGGAGCTCCACCTCATTCCAGAAAACATAAAGTGACTCAGTGCTCATGTCCTGTTACACGGCAGCTACAGGTCAGAGAAATAACCAGTGCTATGAGGAAAAGATTTCAGTTGCACAACTAAAGTAATTACTACTACTTTAGTAAATACTACTATTAGTAAATAAACCATAAAACAGGTTGAAAAGCAGACTGAAAAGGGGAACTGTACTGTATGCATGTCACCTACTCATTGGGGACTGAGCAGCCCTAAAGGTGTGATCCTAGAATCATGCCTGGAAGAAGGCAAAAGCGAAAACAACCCAGGAGAGAGAGGTGGAGGCCAGGAGTGAGGTTGATAGAAAGTGGAGAAGTGCAGATATAATAGAAAAGGATTAGAGATGGATTGGAGTAGAGGGGATAAAAAAGAAAACAAGAGGGTTCTGGCGCTTGCTGTTTCTCTCTGCTGCTCCCTGATGAGAACGGAGATCTATATCCTCTTCTGTCCAAGGTCATGGTTGCTACATGGGAGCAGAGCAATCACACACGCACTGTGTAAGCTATGGCCTTGCCGATAACTACAAGACACTATTATAGATTAAAGCAATTAAACCAGAGGAGACCTTTGACCCAACATTATACCACAGCCAGGATCCTGTGTGAATCATATGATGTGTGTGTGTGTGTGAGTGGAGGGCATGCTTTACATATGCTTGCCTTCGCACTAACGGCTCACCCTCATGTTAACCTTACAGAGCAATACAGCAATTTCCCCCTAGCACCCAAAGGCCAATCCAATGAATAGCTTGATGTGTTGTTCTAAAGATTTAAAGATTACTGTAAATTGCAAGAATATATTATAAAGTGGGGTCACATTTGCACTATGATCTGTTGTCTTTCCCCCCTCTCCTTATTATTCCGTTGTATATCCGTTTGCACGCTAACTGCATGCAGCATTTAAAATCATTCATCATCAAATCTTCCATTTCCCTCTCCGTATACAGTTCTGTAATCAACATCCACTAGCAGTGAAGGGAAGCATAAGGCTGCAATCATGTGTGGATTGAGGAGGTATATTTATATTCACAGAAAAGACTCAAAAATAGGAGTGCTCCTTTGCTCAGCATGTTTCTGCCCAGGGAAGCAGCAGTTGCAGTAAAAAAAACACGGGGAGGTAGATGCATAGCAACAACAATAGAGAAGACACATGCCCTTCCACTGTGTTAAAGTGGGAACATAAATAGGGAAAGAAAGGATGAGATCAGCAGTAAAAAAAAACGAGACCTGTGCGCATCCACCCAGCTGCTACGCCAGCATGCCCCCGGGGTTCAGGCACAGCGCGTTGGGCTCCCTCTGTTGGTGCACTACTTCTCACTCATTCATTCCTTTCCTCTCTTTTACTGGTAATAACAAAGGCTCTTCATGAAAACAACTCACAAATCACCAATTTCCACTTCAGATCATGTTTCCCCCGCAATCGACAGTTAGCAGCAATTTCGAGCAATTCTATAATTTCTGCTGGAGCGCTGTGTTCTGCCCGTCCACCCTCACAAATGTGTTTCTTGTAAATGCCAACAATTTTGGAGCAGATCAATATCTGTGGTAGTAAACTAAGCTTGTTGACATCTTAACAATACTTTCCTGCTAACACTATCAGCTCTATCAAAGGGACTGTGTTCTTAATTGAGCCTTGAGAGCTGTATCTCTCCTTTTATGACAGCCGTGCTTCTGCTACTAGACAGACTCAGAGGGAGGATTTTCCTGGAATAACATGACTACCAAGATGCGTGGGTGGAGAATATGCACACTCATAGACAAACACAAGGTGTACACACACACACACACACACACACACACACACTGGCACAAAGAAGAGCAATCTCTCAGCTTAGCGTGTAGTCACAGCAGGCAAACTGGCAGGCCGAAAGGTAAAAGAGAAGCACAGAGAGGCTGACAAAAATGGCTCCATTGAATTTCTGTCCCATCGGGGCACATGCACACAACCTACATACACACACACACACACACACACACCCAAGCGTGGGCCACGGGGCTTTAAGATGCCAATTAGGCCAATAGTTTGAAACAGCAGGACAGAAAATTGACCGGACAATGAAAGACCCAGTGAGTCACACTCAGCCTTAAACACACACACACACACACACACACACTGCCTGGCAGATTTGTTGAAGTGTGTGTTTGTAATGAAAAACCCCTTTGACCCATCAGTCACCTTAAAAACGGTCAAGTTGAGCATGAGCCACACAAAGGCGTATGTGCACCGCGGCGCTGACATCCGTGTGCACTTATCTAAATCAACAGGAGTTTCCTTTGGCTTCCAGTTGGTTTCATCATTCATGCTCATTTCAATGAATATTTCAGCAGTATGTTAGTGTCTCTGCCACATGCATTGTCTGTATCTGTTGGGAGAAAGAAAAACCCTCTCCATTCTCTCTCATCTCTCTCGTTGCCTGTGCTATCCTCCAGAGCCGCTGTTCTCCATGAGCTCCTCTGGGCTGTGACATACATTCAGCGCAACGTACTGCACACATACACACAGCTTAGATATTGTAAAGTCAGCCAGATTCTGTGTGGCCTGTCGGAGTGTGTGTGTGTGTGTGTGTGTGTGTGTGTATTCGATGAGAATCGTTTGAGTCTTTCGTTCATTTATTTCTGCACTTTAGGAGTTGGACCTTGTGTTTGCTGGTGAGTGAGTGAGAAAGCATCAGTGAGAAGAGGGAAGTCTTATAGCTCATAGCAGGGAAGGAGAGCTTTGTTGGAGCTTTGGGGAACACCGAATGAAATGATTGTATCATCTCCAGTCACACTGTGACAGCCAGCAAGCACAACAACAACTCTTACAGTTTGGTCCCAGCATCCGTCCTATAACAACTGCCTCCTACCAAGCATCAGTAATGTTCTAATATGTGACTTGTAGACACTGTTATGTTGTTTTTCTGCATCTAACTAATCACTTGAACATCCCAGATCCCTAGTTTCAGTCCACTGAGCAGTCAGGAGTAGTTAGGAAGTAAATGCATTGGCTAATTTGGGGCCGAGCATCGATGTTAATACAATAACTGAGAGAGGCTCAGCAGCGGCGTGTGACAAATTTAATGTAATTGCTGCTCCTCGTTTGCGAACCGAGGCAGTGGGCTGTAGTCCACAGCAAAAGATAAAAAAAAGCATTTATCAGTGTGTTATTATGTGGATATCTATAATTAAGAGGGATTTTGACAGAGATGTCAATGCTGCTTTGCCATAGTCATTATAAGTTTCGGGTACTTTAACTCAAGAAAAACGGTTACACAAATAAATCAAATGCGGAGCAGCTTTTTTCCCACAGTGTCACAAAGTGAAATGTCCACATGCGGCTTCTCCAGCTCCAGCTTGGAAGCGCGGTCTGTGTGTATATGTCATTCAAATTTAATGTCAGTATGCTCAGAAAAGAAAAAAACGTGACAAACATCTCTCTCTCTCTCTCTCTCTCTCTCGTGTTTCTGCATCATTCATAATCGAGCCAGGCACTGAACGGGAGCCGCTCCGCTCCGCTCCCTCTCCGGCCAGTGGAGCCGCGGGACTGTGGCTCCGCGTTCGCCAAAGCCGCGCGCAGCCAAGTGCCGTCGCTCCCTCGACCCAGTGTTCACACAACCCGCCAGGACACTCACCTTCATTCTCCGGGTAATTCCGTAAAGCCCGGCACGGTGACAGCGCGTGAAAAAGAAGCAGCGGGGTATGCAGGAGAAGGAACGGATAGATCCACAGGACGCGTGGTGGTGCCATTTTCAGGCTGCGCTGCGCCCTCGCTGCATCCCTGTTGACGGTGTCGAGTCGGTGAGCGCAGCCTTGCGATTGAGGAGAGAGAGAAGGGGAGAGGGCTGGAGAGGAGAGAGAGAGAGGAGGAGACGATGGGGGAAGGAGGGTCCACAGTCATCCAAGTTCTGTCAATCAGCCCAGTCTCCGCGGTGGTCTAGCGGCCTTTGGAGACTCCTCACAGTTACACTGCAAAAATATCCATCTGTACAGATTTAGCCTGATCCTGAGAATGCAAGTCCTTCAAAAAATCTTCAAAAAGATGCTTTCTCAACGGTGTCAAAGGCCACACTAAAGGATTCAATAACTATATATCTATAATAATGTCACACAGAGGAGTCAAGGTTTCAATTCTATCCAGCCCAAGTCTGTAAAGCTCATTGATTTAAAGGTAACTGATAGAATAGACTCTCCAGATGAGATACATTTTATATATATGACTCTATCTAGTTATATCTGGATGTGCAGATTCCACATGGTTAGCCGAGTTTTGCCCAGAACCTAATGTTCTTAGGGAGAACAAATCACGACGAAGACAGCCATACCATCACTTATCTTGTTGGTATCCACAGCAGATAGTCTTGGTAACACCGGGATAAACACTGTCGAAAATACTGTCAATTATTTTGATAAGTGACATGGGCACATGGCAATTACTGGATTAGTGTAAGCTCCAGCTCATCCCTCTCTGTCTCTGCCCAGCTGTTGATATGGTTCCTGCAGATGCCACCAGCATTAGACAATTCTGACATGCACAAGAAATTCCAATCAAACATTTTATGGAGATTTATTCAGCCTATAGGCTATTACATGCATTCGGCGTCAGGAATGTGAGCGCGTACTGTGTTTGTGTTGGTATGTGAGCAGACTTGTCTTTAAACATGAATAAGTAATGTGTGCAGTCTGTCATATGAAATGTGCAGAGAGGCTACAAGGTCAACCTTTCAATCTTCCACTTCTTTAACACGAGCCACAGACAGAGCTCGTGTGGTAAAACCTCCGCCCCTTATGGCGAAAGATGCCTTTGAGGGGAGTGTGTTATCGCCCGCGCTTAACTGCTCAAATGTGTTTGTGTCCATACGCAGAACATTGTCGTTTTTGACCTTCCAATGTTACCGGTGTTATCATCTGTCAGTTGAGGCCAGCACAAAATGTCACACGACTCTTTAAACCAGGAGTATTTCAGACATTTAGCCCTTTGCAAGAAACCAAACAAGAATTTCTCCAAATGTGCAATTGTTCCTTTAATTTCTGTTTCCTTATTGTGTGACTTCAGAAACAGAATGAAATTACAGACGTTTTCATATCTAAATCAGTAATTCCCTTTCTGTGAATGCCTAGAAAGAAGGGTAAGGGTGAAGGAGATCCTATACGTCACCTGATGCACGGGGATTTTTCCCCCCGTAGCCACCAGGCTAATGTGAAGTAACCACGCCATGATTTATGTAAAGATCATGACCACAATTATATTTACCACGAGTAACGCTCTTCTATCACGCTTCTGTCCCAAGTGAAGCTCCTGAAATAGCTATAAAGCTGTCAAACATAAGGGGATTTATGCTGAAATTCTGTTTTACCCCCTTCTACAGCTGCGTGTGTAGCTACGTGTGTGTGTGTGTGTGTCAACTTTTGTGTTTTTTTCTTGTGTGTGAAGCAGCCACCTCCACAGATTTGTTAAAGGTCCAATTATGATGATGATTTGTTCGCTGCAATGGCTTTACTTGGATGACCTAATTTCTTCACCAAGTGTGGGAGAGGAAAAAATACTAGTCCTTTCTCTTCTCCTCCTTCCACTCATCTCCTCCTCCTTTTCTCTTGTGCTGCCGTGATGCTGCATTCATGCGTGGAGCCACCAAAACATTGCTGTCATGCATTCCAGCGGTGACAGCGTGACACGGCCCCTTGAAACCTTGTCAGTCTCCCCCACGCAGACGCACGCAGACAAACACATACATCCTGCACGTTTTGTGGAAGAGTGATCTCACCCGTGTAGAGCGCACTGCTTTTGCATAACGACATTTCAAGGCTGCATCCGCACACAAACACATGCGGTGACAATCTAACGACATAGCCGAGTTACAGTAGCCTGCGACAAACAATGGAAATATGTCCTCATACAGAGAACTCCGTCTACAGCTGTCTCTGTCTTTTGCACCTCCTCTTTACCACACCGTACAGATCTCTTTGTTTAACCTTTAATTCATTTTGAAAAGAAATTCTTCCTCATTTTACCCCCCCTCTTTCGACCTCTAGATTCTCACCCTTCACCTTACTTGGCCTGGCTGGGTCAGCCATTGACTTTGTGGTCTTAGTCGGATATGCTCTCACACCATTTCTCCATCTTTTCTCCTTACAAACGCACACACATATCACATATAGACTCAGAGCTCCTCTCTGAGAAAACCAGACAAGTGCAGCAGGCAGCAGAGCACACGGCTGCGAAGGTGTGTGCGTTTCATGCATGAGCCATTGGCAGCGATCACTTGTTTGACAAGGGGCAGAGGTGATGACAGGGTTGTCTGCCTTGCTGGGAACTCCCCCCGTAGCCACCGCGCTCTGTATACACACATGCCCTTAACCCTATTCAAAGCCACTCACTCATGTGGTAATGTCTCTATTGTGACAGCCGGAACGCTTTATGGGCAACGGCTTGGTGTTGGCATTTGGGCAGAGGCATTAGTGTGTGTGTCTAAGTGTGTGTGTCTGTTTCTGGTTCATCCGCTGTGGGATCCACCCATCTAGAACTTGAAGCACTGGAACTGGTGACAGATGAGCAGAGAATTGCAGGACAGTGGATGGGAAGCGGAGGCAGCTTCTGGAGGGAAGATTAAAGGGTGAGACTGCGCGCGCTTTAACACACCCACACACCTGTACAGTGTGCACACACAGCAGCATTCCTCTTACTCCATTTCTACTTCCTGACTTTCACCGTCTCAGTTAAGCAGGCAGAACGATTCGTCATGTCAGAGATGACTGGTGCTGCCATACAACAAAAGGTGAAAGGGAGTGTGGGAAAGGGCTGGTGCACAAAGCCTTCCCTGCCCCCGTCTGTCTCCCTGTCTGAGTTGCATATGCAGGATGAGAGCCCCTTCGTCATCCCCCACCTCCAGTCTCCAGAGCTGCCCATCTGCACTAATACAACCGATATATTTATTAAAAATGAGTTTGTGATGGAATATAACATAAAGCTCATGACACTAACACCGTGAGGCGTGACATTGCTTTAAACACCATATGTAAAATGTAAAAGTTACAAGTCCAAATACATAGATGCACACAAAATGTCTCAACATCAGGCCTCTGGAGTGCCCAGCAACTCTTCAGAGTCCAGACAGTCATTCACCCAGAGAGATATAGGGACGATGAGACAGCAGGACAGAAGGAGGGAGAAAGATTAAAACTGCTATTCAGGCAGGGAAATCTGCCTGTCTCTGCCAGTTTTACCCACAAAAAGAGAGAGAGGGAAAGAGAAGGATGATCTCCTTGAGTCTGACGCCAGCAATGCAGACAGAGAGGCAAATAAACAATCAGACATACAGAAGGCCAAGGGGGGAGGACATTCACACTGTTCCAAGTGTCTTCCTATCTGGGCTGCTGCTCAGTGATGTCAGCGCACCTGATTTTTTCTGGTTGCAAAAGTCCAAAATGTTATGCACAAGCACAAGCCCCCACAGAGGCATAGACGGACTGCTGACTCTAAGGCAAAGTGAATGTTGTCGAGCATAGAGCGGATCCCAGAGCGAGCGTAGTTACCGTAAGTCGGCTAGGAAAAAGCAGTCAGTGTCTTACCGTCTCAGTGTTCTGATCAGAGAAATGATTTAACAATCAATGAAGACTGACCGTGTCTTCCTGTATCACATTTCTTTTAGAGCTGGTCTATTAGCATCTGTAGAGAAAACATGTAGCTGCAACCATGCAGGTGAGGTCAGCAATTTGCACAACATCTGTGAACAGAATAAGATGATAATTTACAAAACATCTTGCCTTCAGATACAGTAAGACATTATTCATGTACCGCATGTGGGTCATGTCTCTGTGGGACATTTATGTTATTTGCTTTAGTGGATGCCACATCATATAAAAGCAGTTAAAAGGAGAGGGATGAATGGATAAAGGATAAAAAATGGAGTCATCGTGAGTAATTGGCATTTGCCCAGACAGTGACGGGACATGAGAATCTAACAGTCTGTTGGCAGAGAGACGAAGGAGAGACGCTCAATTCAGAGCTCAATCATTTCCGTCTTGCCTGGTGTCTTATACTGATAGGCTGACTGAGCTCAAGACGAACATTAATTGTGTGGATTTATGCTTCACTGTCAGACATATGGATCACACAGACCTGCTGCCATCAGGTTTCTGGTCTCATTATAAAATCTGCAGTCCCTGATTCGTCATTGACATTTTGTAGTGCACTACATTGAGTAGGTCTGGATGTGATGAGGTATTTAACAAACTTATATTCTGAATAGGTCCTCCCCCAGTGACCTTATCCAGGTTTCACCCTCTGTTACGTAAGAAAGTTATAGTACATTGCATGTAGTCAGTGAACAAGTAATATGATGGAATATTACAAAATGATGACGAGCATGATGAAATAAAGTATTATTGCTCTTGTATATTGTCTGGGCACAGACGTTGTACTCTATGTCAGGACCAGGAAGCAGAGCACAAGATTAAGGTAGAAATCCCCTAACCCAGGCACACAAGTATCTACACTCATGATGTCTTACAGTCAAACTGCATTAAGTGCACGTTTGACTACTGAAGAGCAGCAAGTAGAAGAGGTGATGGGCTGCACAAAAATGATTGCATTACCTTGAGCTCAAAAGCAGCCGCATTTCCCATCTTAATTCAGCAATGTAAAGTCCAGGTGTGAGTCTGGCAGACCCAAACAACTAGTTTCAGAAACTATTGAATTCAAGGTTAGAAACCTGTAACTCTGAATAAAACCTAAAGCAGTCTCCTTTCACCTTTCCTGCTCATTCACAAATGTAATGATTCACACAAAGCAAACACTGATTTGTCACCATCTCTCTTGGCATGGAAAGACCGACGCTAATGGATGGACACTTTGTGTGCTAAACAAATTAGCTCCATTACTAAGGAGCAGACAGCAGTTGAGAGGCAGAGAGAGAAAGAAAATCAAAGGTTCAAGATAAGGATTATAAAGGGAGGTAAATGTAGTGAAGGCTAAACATAAAAAGGAATAGAAGCACAATGTACAACGAATAAGAGAGGAGCTGTCTTATCAAACACAGTTTTGGGGGTGTGAGTGTTTATGTGTCGAGCCGGGCTAGACGTCTAAGCGCTTTGAGCTCCCGTGAGTGAGGGAAAATGTGCATTATCGTCCATCCATCATTCACTCATTACTCATTCACTTACTTACACTCAGAGACACACAAGGAGCACATACATGAATGCTGATAGGGCCTAATACGTGCACTTAACACCAGACTGGATGTGAGCGAGACACATTTATCTCAATGCAACCTTGTAGAAACTTCGCTGAGTGCATCTGCGAATGTGTGTATGTGTGTAGGAGCAAATGTGATCCACCAGGTTCCAGGTCAAAGCAATTCTCTGTCAAATGACTGGTTCATAATCTGATTGACAGACAGATCCCCTCCTTTTCTCTGTCTCCTCATCGTTCGTCTCCTACTTCAAACATTCCTCTGTTCCTTTTATACCGTCGCACCTCATATCGTCTGCTCCTTCATTCAATTCTTCCACCGCCTTTTTCACACCATGTTTGTCCTGCCCTACACTTCCCTTCTCTCCCTCCATTCTGTTGCAGTCTTGATGATATAAATACATCACTCTGTCTACGCGGTGATTGCATTACCTGTGGTAACACTACTCATAGCAACAGCACCTCTGCCATCTGGAAGTGTGTGTGTCTGAGTATGTGCGTACAAGATCCTCAATAGACACATGTAAACATGCCCTCTATTGTCAAGGTGAATGGAAACAGAAGCACAAAGAGCTCAGTGACGGTGGAACTGTAGTGGCCTTGAGTATTTTCTGTAGAATTACTACAGTTATGTAGTAGTTACGTGAAGTGGATCTTCTTCAGTGCTGACATGGTGCATCAAATGAGATCTTTCACGTAAACCACCTATTTACAATCTTAAGCACAGTTTCGTAAGGTTTCTGTGCTTACATGCAATAATATATGGCTTTTTGAACGTGACCTGCATACAGCTGAGGTTATTGTTGGTTCTCTTCCCTAGTTGTCCCTAGTTCAATACATATTCGTCCTCTCTCTCTTACCACATATTTAATGTCAGCTAGCAACTGTTCTGTAACCTTCTAATGAAGGATAAGCGTGCAAAAAAGAAAATCCATCCACTGGGCATTAGAGGTAGTTTGCTCCATGAATAGAGGTTAATCAGAAATTTTTCAGCAACGTTGTTCAATATGCCCACTTTGTTCCAAATACAGCACCTCAACAACTGGGAGACTTTCATTGACCTCCAGAAGATTAATACTGATGATTGCCAGATCTTTTCTATAGCACCACCATAAGACTAACAGTTGTGATTTGTAAAGAAATGTATTGAAAACTATTAGATTAACTGCTATGAAACACGCTTATTTACACATTTGTGTTTGAAGAGAGAAACTGTTCTTCAGCAATATCTTCACTTTTCCTCTAGGAAAAAAAAGTAAGTTGGTTTATGAATGAATGTCTCTTCTTTATGTTAGCATGCTAACATTTTTTACTTACTTTTTTTTGCTTCATCAAAAGCGACTTACAAGGTGTCTTGCTCAAGGACACACCTGGTATGGGGGATGGACTAGGAGTCAAGGCTGGGATTTGATCCTGTGACCTTTTGCATCCTACTCTGACTCTTATCCCAATGATCTCCCAGGCCGATGTAGCACGCTAAACTTGGATGATAAAATTGGCAAAATCTGCTGAACACCTACTAAACATTAGCATTGGCATTAGCATTGTGAACATGTTTAAAGCAAGACATTAATGCCATCAAGAGACAAAACATAAAAGCTCAGTATGTTGTTATACCGTGACACTTAACATATATTATGACAGCGTTTGCAAACGTACAGTATCACGCCATAACATGAAATATATATGGTAATAACATAAAACTATCTTGTAAAATGAGAAACTAGAATCACGTTATAACCAGATGCTAAACTTTTTTATTTATTTTCTTAGGGACAGCAACATGCTGCCATACATGTTAGCAAGGTGAGAGTAGCACTTTAAATTTAACACAACTGCAGGTTCATCATTAGCTTCATTTTCATGACACAAAGTAATCACTATTATGACAACTGATCATTATTTTTAATGCTTGTAATGTGCAAGCTGAGTGGCGATTTTGAAACTTGTATTTTTCTTTTTATCAGTTAAATTCAGTTTTATTTATATAGTGTCAATTCACAACACAGGTCTTCTCAAGGCTTTTTACATTGTAAGCCTTACAATGTAAGGTTTAAGACCTTATAGAAAATAGGGTTATATAGAATAATATAGAAAACCCAACAGTCCCACTTGAGCAAGCACTAAGGGCGACAGCGGAGAGGAAAAACTCCCTTTAATGGAAGAAACCTCCATCAGAACCAGGTTCAGGGTGGGCGGTCATCTGCCTTGACCGGTTGGGGCGAGTGGACCCTGAAGAGAGAAAAGAACAACAGACAAATCAAAGACAACAACAAGAAGCAGCAGACAAACACTAGGCAGGTTGCTAGGACCAGCAGCTACACACTTTATGTACATTAGTCTTTGGCTAAATGTAGCAGGAGAGAAAATGATGTAGAGTTCAAAGTGAGTTGAGCCTTTGCTTATATAAGGTCACTGCACCCTAATCAGATACAGGGTGATGGATCTGATGGTCCTCAACCAGGGCAGAGTGAGTTTATCTCTGGCCTGCCAACCCTTTAATATTTGTGTGGATGGATTTATTCTCCAGTTAAAGAACTAGTGGCAGGGAGAGAGCACAACCAGTAATGCAAATCACACACACCTGAGAAGCAAATCCGAGTCTCCTTTCACATTATCGCAGAGTTTTAATGAGATGCTGTGGGCCTCATTGAAAGTCTTAGCAGCTGGCTGGGATCTATAGCGCCACGTCACTCAACAATCAATATCTTTTATGCACACACGGGCATGTACACACAGCTTGGGAGAAATCTCTCTTATCGGGAAACATCAGATCAAGAAGATACACTTGAATGGCTATTGGGGCCAGATTGACTCACAGTGAGGGGACTCAGGATCAATGTTTTTGCTTGCAAGCTAAACTCATCCTGTTATTGTTTGTGTTTGAGTGTGCATATCTGGGGAGTGCTTGCCTGCCCAACCAGCTGTCTACCTTTTCATACTATATTATTATTAAAATGGTGGGGACCAGAGGACAGAGCAGGGGTGCCTGAGCAGGCCCGGTGCCTCCATGGCCTTACCTGACAAGAGAGGCCCCTATTTGAGTTCCCCCGCTGGGCATGAGAGACAAAGAAAAGTGCCTGTGTTTCCAAACATGGGCCCCTCTCAGCACCCAGAGGTCAGGAACTCAGAATAATCTTTCTCAAGCAAGAGGGTTCGTGCTTGCTCATGCACACACACATGCAAACACACACATTTGGGGATTAGGGCTTTAATATGACCCTGCTTAACCCAACACAGCAAAGAATGGCAGAGTGTCACAGGGGGAAGAGAGTGGTGTAGAGGGTTGGGGGGGTCTACGTTGGCAGAAAGACAAAAGAAAGTGGTCGTGGCTGAGATGAAATGGGAAATGGGACTTGTGCTCATATCCGTTAAAGGACAGAAACAAGGAGCAAGACGATGAGTTACGGACTGAATGCACTGTATGATCAAAGCAGACAAACGAAGAGCGAGATGAAGAGAGATAGGGGCATGTGGCAGTGAGCTATAAATGAGCTTGTGGGTCTAAAAGGGGCACATGCTCTTTGATCCTCATCTAATAATGTTTCTCAAGCACCACCAAAGGGAGACAAATGACATCCAGTCAGAAAAATCAGTAAATTCATCACCGCCACATTAAAAAAGACACACATCAGGTTTTAACACTTATAAAAGCACAATGTCAAACGAACAGCCTCTGTTTAAACAGTGCAGTGTCTAGAAAGTGAGAAGTCTAAATTATTCAAGGCTAGCTGACATTTTATCTCTTTAGCCTTACAACCTACTGTATTGCTATGAAAAGCACAAGAATGTCAGCAATAGCCCAGGGGTTGCAGTGGTTGTGTTTTTTTTTGCTACTCTTGACTACTGGGCTGAGTTTGGATGACTCTCTCACAGCCTGTCAAGCTGTTTGCTCTCTGCAGGGGAATTACGCCATCTAGTGCTGAAGCAGCTCAAAAGACTAGATTACTGTGTGCGCCCCATTTGGTGATGCTGCACTGAAATTAAAAAAGGGAGATGATCGAGGTTGAAGTCGCATGCTTGCCTAAACAAAGAAAAAATCCATTTAATTTTAGTAGAGCAGCTCTATGAAGTGTCTGTTGATGACAATCCTTTATCTAGTCTAAGTTCTGGCATAACAAATACAACAGCATGAAACTGCAACACACCGACTTGAAAACAATTACTCTATAACAATTCACAGGAGCAGGAAGAACACAACAAAGTGGCTCATTTCACCAAGTGTAACTAGAGTGGACAATTCACTGTCTATAATAGCATTCGCCAAAAGAGACAGGTTACTGAGGCAGTGAAAACACACTCCATCTGAAATGATCGTGCTGGATCAGCTGTGGCATTGCGCGTCTCCCAACCGTGAAGAGCTGTGGGCCGAGCGCCGTTATAATTAAAGCGCTTATTGATCAGACTTTACGCGCTCCTGCGTCCTGTGGACCGTGAACCGGAGACGCGGGGCGGGTCAGTCACTCTCACAGACATTCAAATCACCTCAGAGCCGCGGGACCAATGTCTATGCTAATGTCTATGGTAATATCGCCCGATGATTGTCGATTATTGACACTTTCCATAAATGGACGGTTGATCCACAATTGCAGCTTTGTTCAATGGGGTCAATAAGAGCGAGATTGATACCAGAGCAGGAGGTCAGTTTCATTTAAACCCCACCGGTTTCAGGAAACGGATGGCAATGACTTAGTTAATTGAAATGGAATTTGAATAATTGCAAAGTAAATGGCATTTCTCAGCTCCAAGTGGGATTTCTATTCATCCCCTTGGTATTGAATTGAAATATACAAAATCCATCTATGGAGACTCAGGGGAATAAGTCAGAGACCCTCATTTGTTGAGGATCAATCTCTCCCTGGCATTCTTTTTCAGTTCGCGCAGCTAATGTATGTTAAGAGAACCCGAGTTGGAGAATAAATGAAGAAACCTAACACAGACCTGAGGTAAAATAAGAAGCGCAAGAAGAGAACTGAACATTCTTTCCCTGCTGGAACAGAGAATAACAGTGGTTGATGGTTGATGGACCTCTGGTGGGTGCTGATGCTGGGCTGGGCAGGTGCAAAACTGAACATCATGCAATCAGTCTGAGAAAGGTCGGTGTATTGATCGGCGTATATGGCTCCACTGTTACATATCAAAAACATCTCTGCTCTTTCTAACACTTTTGTAGCTCTAAAATGACCTGAAGTGCATTGCTCTTTACAGCAGTCTATCCCCAGACAGTTGTTCAGGCTGTCACACTGAGACACCAGCGTCTTTCAGACTGAAAGCCAGACACATAGCTCTTTGTTACAGCATATCTGGCCTTTATAAAAGTTTTCTGGTTGTTTTTCCTACTTGAGACGAACTTATCAGAAGCCTGTGTACACAGACAGAAGGGAGAGCGAGTGAGTTAATCAGACTGTCTGATCATTATAATTCTCCAAAAACGATGACAGAGTCACATATCTTTATCTTTGAAAATGAGTTAATAAAATTCCTCAGTGTTGGAAAAGGGATAAAATTAAACCTTGATCTGTCTGGTGTGGATTCCTTATTAAACAGAGACAGCAGACACAGTCAAATATATCCATCTGACGAAACATTCTTTAATTACTGGTCTCATTTGCGATATGCCACTCACATTTTGTCTTTGCCAGTAGGTGTGTGTGTGTCTGCCTCTAGCCGTGCAGGAGCCACGTATGTGTTTGGTATTAGGAAATTCTTCTCTACCTCAGCCTGATCCTAATAAAAACCATTTCTGGTGCAATAGACTGGAAAAGAAGAGTACAAAGCAAAACCATGATTTAGGACATATGAGTCATGAACGAGTAGGTATATCTGAGCATATCTCATGCTCAGATATAGTGGCACGGTACAATAGGACTCATTTAATGAAACCATGTATCTCTGCGTTTCCATATGTTCATATGTTAAGAATGCCCTCAAGTCCACATATGGTGCTCGACAATTGTCTTTCATTCATTCACTTTAATTCCCAAAGGAGATTGATCTAGGATAAAGATTTGAGGGTTGGTATTGATTGTAATGTCCCCGATGTCATGTTTCACTCTCTTGCTGTACTCCTACCAGCTATGCTGTTGACCAACCAATAGCCATGGCTACTCAGAACAACAACTAATGAACAAGTTGCCACAGGGATGATAATGATTAGCCCAAAATATTGAGTGTGGACAGTACATGTATGAATGTCAAGTGCAGGTCGCATGACATGTTTGGTTTCCTATAGGTCTGCATGCCTTTGTTAGGGTCTTGTTGTATATTTGCATGCATTTTGTGCTCAAAAACGCATATTCCAAACAGGTTTTTGCTGATTTAATGACTAGATTGTTGGGTTAGGGGATAAAGATCTATTGTTGTTGACTGAGGGAGTCAAGCGCACGAAGTTAACATTTGCCTTCCAACCCGACAGCAGGTGGATGGCCAATCTGGTCCTTATTTTTGTCAGTGGAGCTGGTATATGTGTGGTGACTGAGGCATACCAGCCTAGACATTTACTGAAGGTTTCAGTTCTTCTCTGGCTTTCTCTTAGATTCGCATGTACTATGTCTCGGTTTTTCTCCTTCCTCAGTGGGCTTCTTATGCTTCTATGGAAATATACTTTTTGATATTATTTACTCCTCCCTGAAACCTTTTTACCTCTTTATTAATATTTTTGTAATTCAAGTGCAGTTTTAAACTAAATCTGTTTTGTTGCTGTCGTCTGTTTTTTAACAAAATATTGTCTGATTTGAGCTCTGGCAATTACACAGCCACACACATAAAACGAAAAACACCCTTTACTCTGACTTGCCGTTATTCCTAAATGGTAACAGCTGTAATTTTGCTAACTGGTAATGTGCTGGTGCTAACCAGGTGCGCACTCAGGTTGCTTGGCTGCTGCTGCTGTTTTCAGACCAGTGATAATGTTCACCATTTTCAACTCTCTACTTGTAAAGGTCATCACTGTCCAGAAAGTTTATCGTTGTTAAATAACCAAATTTTAAAGTCAAAGTTCACCAAAGTAGAGCTGTGAGTAGATTCACGTGCAAGCACAACCACCAATCACAGAAATTAAATTATTTCAGTGGGGAATTTCTTGGTTGAACATATTGAGGTTGACAGAGAAATTGTCAGTCACACCATCTCTACACACCCATGCAGTATAGAGGAAGAGCAAAAATAGCTTCAACAAACTGTGTACGTACATCCTGATTGGTGCCTGGCTGCTAATCAAAGACTGTCAAGTTTGTGCAGTGCAGCTTAAGTGATTTGTCTTAACTAATATGTCAGGAAACTTCCCCCAGGCCTAATCAAATGTTTGATCAAATTTAGTACAGCTTTCAGGTATCAAGCTTCTCATATCATCACAACGTCAATTTGTGGCTTTGAGAGTGAGTGTAAAGGAAAGTGATGAGTATTTCTGTATGCTCGTATGTGTATCATGGTTTGTACTTTTGAGTGATGCTACAGTTGTGCTTGTGGGCAGATGTGTGGTCTCTTTCTCTGTTGACTTGTGAAAGGTGAACCCATTGTTTCCTCTCCCCCCCTGGTTAGTGATGTAGGAGAGAAGCGGAAGACTTGTGTTTTAAAAGAGCGCAGATCAAACTTGAGTGATCAGAAAGGCGGCGAGAACTTCACCAGCTAGAACAATCAGAAGCGTGCGCACAATGCCCATTGTGTGAGTTGTGTGGACCCAACTACTCAGGAAAACAGCAAGAATAGTTTCTTAGGGGATTCAGATTGCAAACGCTTGTGTTGATAGATGCCACACTCAGCCACTGAAGGACAAAGCCACTGTGTCATTATGGGAATTCAGGCAATAGTCACTCTGCTTTGTTTCATCACATTGATGAGATTTGGCCATACATGTAAGTACTTAAAAACACCTACTGACTGAATGTATCATCTGAATTGTTGTCATAGTAAAGTTAAAGGTACCTAATCTTTATTTTTGTGTATCTTGTTTAGACCACGTACCTGCACAAGACTGTTGTCTTCATTGGTCCAACACCAGGATCCCGGTGAAGAAAATAACGAATTACACCCATCAATCGGACAACATATGTAACATCAAAGCCATTGTGTAAGTAGTCCTGTACAATGTAAAGCTATTTATCAACTGACATTCAAATAAATCTTAGTTTTATTTGTCCAGGATTTCAGATACAGTAACCACCATCATCATAATACAATAGAGAGGAAACAAACAATCGGGAGCATTTTTACTGTTCAGAGCACTGGGAAAATATTTAAAAGGTGGAACCACAAGATTTCTTTTTTAGAAAGTTTCTTTGTGGATAGAACCAAACCTGTCAACTGAAAGCACTTCTTTCTGGAAAATACAGTTGTCCCTTTGAAAACATAGAGAACTATGTGTTATGTGTTTATTCTGACTGCAAAGACGCACTGCTGCTGCGTTTTCCAAATGCCAATTAAAGAAACTGCATTAGAAATGCATTCAAACTGTGTTACAGTGCCATTAAACATTTGTAATCAATTGCAGGTTTTACACCATTTGTGGAAAAAGAATATGCTCCAATCCCAACAGTACATGGGCTAAAAGAGTCATTACAAAGGTGGACAAGGAAACACAAGCGCTGCAGAGGAAGGCAAACAATGAAGAAGGATCAACAACTAGCATCACACCACCTATGTCTTACACATCAAAAAACACACCACATATCAGTGGAAAGGCAAGGGTCACAAAAGGGAGGAAGGAGACGACTGAAGGATGTGCTTGAGGACTCACAACAAGAATCAAACTTGTGTTGCAGTTCAGCCTTTCTCTACCTTTGGACCATATCAAAGTGGTTGTTACGATACGCCAACTCAGATTAATCTCTTCATTATGTAAACAGCTCACTGTGTAGTATATATTTAAACATATGTTAGTCAGTTCATGTCGTCATAAATGTATATTTTTGCATGTTGTCAATAAAGTCTTTCTGAGCAGATACTGTGTCATTGTTATGATCAAAATTAGAATAAAATCTAAATCAGCATCGGTCAACAACATAATTAGATATCTCATTGTGGAAGCGCTCACTGCGTTTACACATGGTGCAAATGACAACAGGTTGACATATCGAAACAAAAAACAAACATCTTATTTGAAGCTGTTTTGCATAACCAGCAGGTATAGAGAAAATAACTACTAAACAAGCACACACATATAAGATATAATTATCTGATTTTACACAAGTGATGATCACCATCCGTTACACTGATATAAACTTTGTACAGTACATAAGTAACGTGGTCATTTTACAGTAACTACTCTTGTGGGTACGTGAGTATGTGTCCTGACAAATCATCTGTATTTAAAATAGTAGACAAATGAATTAACGTGGACCTGGGTGAAAAGGGTCTAAAATAATTTTCTTGTCCATCCGTCAGTTTTAAATCTCCATTGCAACATGTTTTGTTTGTGTCCAGTGTGAACCCATCTGTGGGGGATGAGTAGATTCAGCAATTCTTGCAATTATTTAGGCTTTAGCATTTCAGACATGTTAAAAAATGCTGCACACTGACACTATTATTTGTATTCTACATTATCAAATTGGAAATCTTTATACGACCAGCATATCACACAATCTTTGTAATTACTGTGACGCACCCAAACTACCACAGAATCCTTCCTGAGTGTAGCAGACAAAATCTATCGAACTAACTTTAAAAGCATTGCATTTGCAAGCTACTAATTACTTCACTCGAAGTAGTTGAACAACAGCAAAGCTATCCTAGAAAGAGTCAGGTTCCTTGGTTAAAAGGTTGTTCAACATTCTTAAAACTATTGACAGTGTATATGTAAAAAACTAAGATTACACAGTTCATGGAAGATGACTCAGTTAGTCAGGAAACTTGTAAAATGCCTTGGGCCATCTGTTAATAACTGATCAGTTCCTGTGCCTCACTGACACAGGTTATAGTAACTGCTCCAGAGACCTAAATCTGTCTTGTGCAAATCAACTCAATTCCTGTTGTGTTCTGTAGTTAACTTTGCCTTTTTTTAAATCAGCCATATGACAAACAACTGATATTTAAATGTAGCAAGATAGCAAAGTCATATTGTGTATTTCTCTTGTTCTTTATTTTGAATTTGGTAAATCGTAACATCTACCTGTAGCCTTTATAGAAAAAAAGTCTTGGAGGAATTCTGAACTATTCAGCTCAAGCATGTCCTGCTGCATTGTCCAGCCTGTTCTGAGCTTTAGAATCAGCTTTATTCGCCAAGTATGTTACACATACAAGGAATTTGCTTTTGGTCGTATCTAGCATCTCTTGGACAGTACAGACAGAAAACAAATACATAAAAAACTACTTCTTGTATTTGTAATTTGTAATTTGTCTGTAATAAATTACAGACAAATTACAGACAAAAAATGTTGTAACAAGACAGAATGACAAGACTGTGTGTGTGTGTGCAGTGTGCTTAGTTGAGTGCAGTTTGTGTCCATATAGAAGCAGCAATCAGTTGTTCATTAGTGATATTGACTGAGGGAAGAAACTGTTCTTATGTCTGGTTGTTCTAGCAAACGTAGCTCTGTAGCGTTTGCTAAAGGGGAGAAGCTGGAAGAGGTGGTGTCTTGTGCAAAACAGCTTGTGTGAGGGGTCTGTGGTGATTTTCTCTGCACGCTTTCTGACCCTTGAGGTGTACAGGTCCTGAGGAGAGGGCAGAGGTACACTTCAGCTAGCAAACAACCACCCTGGAAATCACATGGAAAGCTGTGCAGAACCTGTAGCAGCAAATCAACCCTCAACCATCATGATCCCTTCACTTGTTTTTACTGTTGGGTTAATGTTTTTGTGTTGGCTCGTAGCACCCTTGGTGACACAATCCAGTCATGCTTTAATCAGTTTACAAAACATTTTTCCAGTAGCATTGTGGAAAGTTACAGTCATTTTTGGCAAACTAGTTAAAAAATGGTTTACCTTACTTATTCCACCATCACTTTGTTTGTTTAATGGGTGTGTTAAATGAAGACCTTAAAGATGGCCCAGTACATGACTGGTACTGGGCCATGAAGCAGCCTGTTATAATAGTTCATGTCTTTTTTGAAATCTATACAATACATGACTGTTGCTATTATTGCTTTTGCTATATCACCTTAGATTGTTTGACTTACTGATAGAGAAAGAGTGGCTGGTTTATTTGAAAACTACGGGGGGAGGGGGGTTTGCATACCACCCTAATCACCACATCCTGGAGACTTTATCGAGAATATATGTGTGCAAGAACATGTTTGTGGTTGCCTAAATCAGCAGAGTATTAGTGGAACTTTGTCCCCTCTTCTAAGAAAATTAACAGTGTGACAACATCAGATATAAAAAAAATGACACAATATGCCACACATGGTGTACGTGAAATCTAACTTCAACATGTAAGGAGAAACACCTACAGCTGCACTAGTCATTTTTTATTACACTATTAATAAAGTCTTGGTTTGGCCACACCTGTTTCCAACCACTTCATGCATCTGTTGCATGAATTTTTGGTATTGTACAAACATCAAACAGACTGTTTGCACTGACAAACAGAAGTTGTTTCTTAGTGACCGAAGAATGAAAAACAGCAAAAATAAGAGCTGAGCCAATAATGTCCTTTGTTAATTAAACTTTAAAAGTCACTATCACACCAGTCAGGTGTATTAGGAGAGAGATGAGGAAGTGGCTAGGGCTCCTGAAAGAGGATGATCAACAATCCAAAACATCTGGAAAAAAGGGAGGGCAGGGAGGAGAAAGTAAGAAGATACAGAAAGAAAGAACATGGAAATACATTGACTGCTGCACATTAGGAAACAGATAATATTGTCAGATACGTACTAAAGTGACGACCCAAACGCAGACCAGGGCAAGAAAGGGTTCAAACAAAGTGAATGTTAATAGGCATTGTGCACGTAACAGAAATGCAACTGAACAGAAAATCACTCCAGCAAACCACAACACAAAATTAAACACTAAAGACAGGGAGTTCGACAAGGTGCAAAGGGAGAGTGAAGATAGAGACCAAATGCTAACTTGGGTAGAGGGATGTGACTAGTGATGGGACTTCTTGTGCCGAGGCTTTGGAGCTTGTGTCGAGTAATCGACAGAATTTTTGGCGAAGAGTGTATCATAGCTTGCTCCGATGATGTAAGTGATGACCTATGAAGCCTCGTTTGTGGGACGTACCAAGAGAGTGATTCGGGAAGTGGTTCGCGGTTTGGCACACCATCCAGTGTATATAGGGTAATGAAATGCAATGGAGTTTCCCCACAAGTTGTTTGGTGTCTGGCTCAAAGACACACATAAATATTAAGTGGATTTATTCAGTTCAATTTAGCTTGACACACAAAGAAGATACTTAGTTCCCTGGCACTTTTTATTCCCGTAACAACCTGTGGCAGATCGATTTCAAGAACAGGAACACATCTGCCTGCCTTACCGTCTTTGATCAGCAGGGGGTTTGTGAGCACATGAAGCCTGAAATGAGGCCTCGAGAAATAAACCATTTTGCGAACCAATTGGCTGCGAGGCTTCATAGCTTCACAAGGCTTCATCTGGCCATCACTAGATAGAGAACATGGATTAATTAAAAATAATTCATTAGTGAGATCAGAGTGATATGAGAATGCGTTTCGTTGTAGGATTTTATAAGTTATCTGAAACATTGTTGGCTTTCTTAGAGACAATAAAGTGACTGTTAAAGTTGTGTAAGTGTCAGGTTAAAGATAAAGTTTCTAGACGCAAAGAACGTGTGTCAGGCAGTATCAGGTGGGAACAATACTGGACTGGTGGGAGGACTGGACTTACGTCTCTCTAAGGGTCAGACGTGAGGAAGAGCTCTCTCTCTCTCTGTCTTAGCAGGGAGGGGAGTGCCAGGGGGAAGTGGTAATGAGTAATGTGTGTTTGGGGCTGGGAGGTGCTAGTGGAAGGAGTTAGATGAGTAGTAATTGGATAGGCCTACACAAGATGGCAAAGACAGGTGAGTGTAGAATGGAGTCACCCAAAACAGTAATATTAGACAAAATATAACTATACTATACAAGTACTGACAAGTATCTAGTAATCTCTAAGTATATTTGGCTCTGGCAGTTGTATTTTTACTGATAACATACTATATACCTACAAGTACACAGAAGAACCTTTACCCCTACTTGCATGTCTTATAAACAAAGAACTATGAAACAAACAACTGATTTTATAAATTGAGAATTTGTCACAGCTTGTTGTGTTATTTTACCTTTCAAAGACTGTATCTTAAATTGCAGTTGTTCTATAAACTAAGCAAAAGGCCTTCCCTCTAAGTCACTTAATAGAGTTCAACACGTTACTTCTTGTTGACCAACTGTGTTGCGTATTTTTCTGCAACTAAGATTCTGTGGTTTTCGTTACATTCATGCCACAGCCCAGTGAGATGAGGAGAACTAATTTCATATGTGAAATTTAAACTTTAAAGTAGCATAAATGTAAAAAAGTTTGCTAATACCTGTACATTCAGCATTTGTATACAGGGAGAAAACTACAAAGTATACTGGTAGAAAATAAACGTCTATATTGTTATACTTATTTATAGTATACTACTCTATACTTTTGTAGACTAAACTTTGAGCCCAAGAAGACTTGATATAGATATATTGGGGAAGTATCCTTAAACATTATTTGTCTTCTTTTATGTAAGCATACTTTTAGTATATTTTCTTATTAGCAAACATGTCTGTGTTGTTAGTTAGTTTGATAATAGAAATCATGGGAAAATTGTAAATCAAAGGCCCTTTGAAGTTTGGTACAGTAGAGAGGGCAAGAGTTGATCTGAGGAAACACTGTAACAGGTGAGGTGTTTTGTGGTTAACCCATCTGGAGGAAAATGCAATCTCACTCCGCTTCTTACAGCTCCACTCTCAGAGTTACTGAGGCATGGAAAGCTTCTCGTTGTTTTCATCCTACTATATATTCACAGACACACGCACATGCATACGCACATACATATAGAGTACATAAAATACAAGTGAATATGCATAGTTCTACCCCATATGTCCCATGTGTATGAATAAATAATAATCTGTAGCTGATGTGGCTGTAGTCATGGAAAATTCCAAACTACTCTTTTAACCTCCTGCTGTAATAAAGGTACTATAATGACACGTGTACCATTGCGAAACATAGGAAGACACATAGCGCTGTCATGAACTGGATTCAACAAGTCTTAAAATCCATAGATTTATACCCTGTGATAAATGTTGTTCACACTAAAACTTACTCTATAAATAATAGATTGACAATTATGTTTAAATACTTTGATTAAATGTAAGTAAGTGCTCTGCCGCTCAGTCATACAAGTGGGCTTACTATAGGCAATGACTGGGGAAAACCCATTACGATGTGGTTGCGTTGCGTCGACCTCAAACACTCTCCACTTACATCCCCTTACACCTCCCCCAGCTAACGCTTGCTGAGACAGTGCTGTACTTTCTCTCTCAACCCACATATAGTAAACAACGGTTTGTTTGATACCTTTTTTTTTCTAAAAATCACACATCGTTGTGTCAGCGCCACCAAACGATGGAAAGATTGTGAACCGAAAGCCCCCCACCTTCCACATGGTCAGACAGAAGCCCACCATGTCCCAGCATCATGGTGAGTGTGGAACATGATGGCCACTGGAATGACTGAAAATTATTTAACTGACTAGAGGGTGAGTCACCAATAAGTTTCTGTGAGGGGTTACAGCTTTTTATTGAAGAAAGGTTTGCGTTGGTGTCCAACATTTTATTTGGTATAAATCTAAACTATGTTTGATAAGGGTAGCAGTGCAGTGTGACACGCATGCTGATGACACATAAAGAGAATCGACTTGTTATAGTCAAGATTTGTGTGTTCTAAATATATACCACAACATTTTTATTCTCTAGAAATCCTCACTCACAGCACACACAACAGACAAAAATGCATCAACACCTTGTAATAAACATTTCAAGAAAAGAAATCACATAAATATATATAATAATAATATATAAGAGCTGCTTCAGATGTTCTGTGCAACACAAACACAGCACAAACCTGCAGATAATATCATCCCTGGCAGGTATGGCATTTGTGGATGGATAACCCACTTCCTCCCTTAAGAGCTGGACTCAGAGTTTCACCTACATTTTGCTCTTGTACTATTACTTTGTATGTTATGAACATAGCTGATAATTCTGGCCCATCAAATATATTAAATATAAAAATATATTTAATATTAAATATTAAATATTTTTCTGGACAGTGGTGATGTATCATTCATATAATTTGCTCCATCTCTGTACTTATGTGAACACATGAGGTACTTGTACTTTACTATGTCCATGTCATGCTAGTTCAGAGGTAGTCAAGTTTGGTCCTAGAGAGCTGCAGCCCTGCTTGTTTTCCAACCATTCCTGCACTTGCAGCTTCTGACTGGCTGAACACACCTGATCCAGGTAATCAACAGTTCCTGCTCTTGGTTACCAGCTGGAGGGTTGGAAAACAAGCAGGGCTGTGGCTCTCTATAGGACCGAACTTGCCTACCCCTGTGCTAGTTGATATTTCACATACTATGACAAACATATGACTTAATAAAACATACTACACTGTTGTAGATTAAAATTCCTGCCGTATAAATATTACAGTAACCGTAAAATGCTATTTAATGATTAATACGTTTACGTTTGATACATTTCAGATATTATGATATATTTTGGTATTATCTTTGTAGTCTGTTGCCCACAGGAATGACCCTTTCTTACAATCCACTGGATTTTAGAATACTCTTGGATTCAAAGCTCTTTACCTTACACTTTACGAAGAGCAGCACCACCCCTGAACTCTGTCTCTTTATTTTTTGATATTTTTAGGAAGATGAAACAGAGAGATACAAGAGTAGAGCAGAGTGGGCTTCTACTGCTGAGATACAGATTGCAGTCAGTCTTCATATATACCAATATGAAAATTTATTATAAAATGTTTTACAGGAAAGTGGAAGTTATTTATATTTTTACATTCGTACATATAATCAAATAAATTGACCATTAGACAATTAATAACACAATATACATAATTTAACTTAAGGTAAGTTTGTTGGAGCAGATAAAGATCTGTGGACTTCATTCAGTGGTGCTGTTTTGATGGTTGTTTTTAGTTTTCGACAGTGTTTTTTTCCATCCAAGAAGGCCATGCTGGTCTGTGTCCATATTTTTCTGGGGTCAGCGCAGATAGTATCACCTTTCATTGTGGTGAAACTGTTTAAAATACGAGCACAAAAAAAGGTAGTTGTTAGTAACATGTCAAAACATTTCTGAAGAAGAAATTATTTATGAACGTTTAAAATTCTGAAACAGTAACATTTGTGACTAATTATGATTCTACAAATTTCAGAATCAACCACAATTAACCTCAGTTTGATAATATTTCACATGCCACATTCATTGAATACTCTCGCTGACTTACACCACTGTGTGTAGACGGCATGATGATGACTGCTGCACATAGTAACTCTTCAGGAAGGTCCTGCGGACTTGAATATTTGAAATTGTGCGACAACAGTTTCCAATCCCACCTTTGATAAAAGACATAAATCTCTGTCAGCATAATCTCACAATAACTCAAAGAACACATGATCTTTAAACAATACAAAAACAAGAAAAATACAGATGCAGAAATAGTTTCTATTTCCTTTACCTTGAGCTGAGGCTGAGGGCACCACCATAGTTACAATTAAAAGCAAGAGCAAAGCAAGACTTGTCATTGTGTCTCTGGTTAAAACAGATATGATATGCAGTCTGCACTGCATGGCCCTTTTTAAGCCCACCAACACAGCCAACACATTTATTCATGCTGCTTGCAACTTGAGTATGCTGCACCCACAGGTCTGCACACAACTGGAAAGTAGAGTACACATTTCCTGTCATGGCAACAGCTCACCAATGTGGTCCTCACCCCTCCACTCATCTCCAGTGGTCTGAGGGTGTCAATACATTTTCCGCTGCAGGTGGTCTTTGCATGCATTTTGAATTCACATTTACAATTTAAATTAGTCTATGGAAATTAGCAGTAATAACTGAACTTGTGATACCACGGTATGCGTCTCTTGATCTTTATCTGAACATAAATAATCAGTTGAAGTGATTTATTTAAAAGGTCTCAGTGCACATTTATTCACACAGACCAGTTTTCAGGTAACTTGTCATTATAATGTTTACAAAGCAGCATGAAAGTTTTTTTTTTTTTACATATAAGGTTTCTTTGTTAAGGTAGAAGCTAAAAATAGATTGTGGAAAACTTTCATGAAATCAGACTCATACACAGAGGCATAAACCCTTTGTAACAGCAAAGGTTTTGGTGAATCCCTACAAGTACATTTTCAGACTTGCTTTCTAGCACAGAAGTCTTCTACTGATGGGTTTCTGTGGCAAATGTCTTTTGACGTGTCTGTGTTCATATGTGCAACCACAGTGCCTACAAAAAGAGAAAATGTATGCCCCTTTGTTGCTCTAATGGCATTTGCAGCCATATACACAGAAACGGATATATTGTGTAAATGTACTGTTCCACTGAAACCCACGTGGTTTGTGGTCAGGAAGAGTATGGCAGCAGAAATATTTCATACAGTTACATAAAAATGAAGCAAACAATATAGCAAAGTAGTGCAGAATTGCTGTGTTCAAAACCTAAACAAAACTGGGTCACAACAATTGTTCAGGCACAGCTATGATGAACTTGATAAACTATGATAAAACAATCTGTCATGTGATAAGTAAGTAATTTACTTAACATTTACTACAGTTAATTGGCTGAGATGAAAATGGATTACGTAAACACAAAATGGTGGCTTTTCATTTTTCGAAATATCTGACAGGGGGCGTCACAGCTCAACAGAGAAGTGTCAGTGGGAGAGAGAGAGAGAGAGAGAGAGAGAGAGAGAGCTATTTAGTTTACATTTTGATGTCAGAGTTTATTTGGACAACGATTTCTGTAAACTGTGACAGTTTAAAAACTTATGAGGGTCTAATGTTTGTGCTGATATTAGCTTAACATACGATGAGCTGCTTAGGTAATGTTGCTGTAGTCAGCCTGTTTCAACAACATGTGGAAAGTACATTCACTCACCTCCTGCACTTAGGTACAATTTTAACATACTTGTACTTTGTGTGAGTATTTTATCTAGTGAGTAAATCTGTGACCTGTTTTTTTTTTGAGTAAATCATTAATCATAAATATCAAAATGATGTTGATGATAACTTCAATTCAATTCAATTTAATTTTATTTATATAGCGCCATTTTACAACAAAATTTATCTCAAGGCACTTTACAGTGTAAGGTTTTAGACCTTACACAATATATCACTATACAGAGAAAACCCAACAGCCC
>JAUMTR010000009.1:7118138-7153342 GCA_032270685.1 Microctenopoma stevenorrisi
CTGCAGAAAGGTACAGAGAGAAAGAGAGACAGGAGGACGAAACACAACTAGGGGAGAAATGAGACACAATGTTAACAGCATGCAATGATGTCATAAGGAGAGAGAGAGCGAGAGAGAGGGAGAGAGAAGGAGGAGAGGAGCTCAAAGTAAAGTCATCTAGTGTAGCAATCTGACTAGATATCGTGTCTCTGAGATTTTGGGTCCAAATATTATACTTCAGTTTTGTCTGAGTTAGGAAGTAGAAAATTACAGGACATCCAGGCTTTTATGTCTTTTAAACAAGCTTGAAGTTTCCCTGAATGATTGGTTTCAACTTGTTTCATGGATAAATATAATTGTGTATCATCTGCATAACAAGGAAAATTAATTGAGTGTTTCCTTATAATGTTGCCTAAGGGAGTCATGTATAAAGAGAATAGAATAGGTCCAAATAGGTAGGAACTCCGTATCTAACCTGCTTGTGCACAGAAGATTCATCATTAACATGAACAAACTGGGATCTATCTGATAAATAGGAGTTAAACTAGCTTAGTGATGTTCCTCTAATCCCAATGATGCATTGGTTAACTTTATTAATACGTATTACTACATTAGGTAAGGTTATTAAAGAGTTATGAATGTTAACTAATGTATAATTTATTGCCTCTGTTAAGTGCACACCTCACAGCACCACTGAGACCCCAGTGAAATTTGATTGTGTCCAAATTGTGGTTCTCTACAGTTCCTGAGTTTCAGAAAAAGACAAAGGCACAAGAGAAACAGGACGTCCACAAGAGGAGTCCCAGTCTCAGTCTTACAAGACACTCCAAATGCACCATTAGAGGATCCATCAAAGTCAGGCAGAAACTAATAAAGCTGCCAAATTGTGGCTCACTACAGTTGTTGATGGTCAGAAAAAGACAAAGGCACAAGAGATACAGACATCTCAAAAAGGTTTATCCAAAACAATTGGACCTGTTTGGTTTCTTGACGACGTTTCACCCTTCCATTCCAGAGGGCTTTCTTATTCCATGTCTGCCAGTTTGGTCACCAGTTTGTGGGGGTAGATGGTGTTGAAAGCACAGCTGAAGTCTACAAAGAGCATGGTTTCCCTGCTGCTCCAGGTTGGACAGAACAGTGTGGAGAACAGTGGTCACCGCATTTTTTGTAGACCTGTTTGCCCCGTAGGCAAACTAGTGGGGGTCACCTCAAACCTGGCAAAGTAGTGATTGGGTGACTGCTCCGGTACAGGTCCTGTAGCTGGTCATGTACTTTGCTTGGCAGACGCTTTTATTCAAAGCTACTTACATGGGTGTCTGGCTCAAGGATACACCTGGTAAGGGATGGACTAGGAGTCAGACGGGGTTTCGAACCTGCAACCTTCTGAAGCCCAGTCGAACGCTTAACCCATTGAGCTACCAGGCCACCAAGTAACATATTAAGATATAAGACTAGTAAAATACATGGGGAAGAAGTAAGATTCAGTTTTAACTCTCAGAGCTTTTTAAAGATCATAGCATTGCTTGTTTGAGGACTTGCTTAGAATTTCTATGATATGGACGCTGAGATTTATCAAAGTTCAAACTATTTTCATTATATTCTAGTTTCTTTTGTTAAAACCAAATAAACTATGCAGTGATTTTGGTCTTCTCCTTTTTCTTCGCAATCAGTCACTCAGCCTGGATGTTGTTGCAATCTTCTGCGAAACAAAGCAGAAGTACTCTTCTAAGTGTTCCTAAGAGGGTCACAGCCACAGCATTTTTGAGAAATTAAGCTTTTAGCACCATCAGATTATATTGAAAAAGAAGTTCTGCTTTCAACAGCCTTTTTTATAATTTACATACAGTTGCAAACAAGTAAGCCACCTCTTTTTTAATTACCTGGTTTTGTGCATAGATTGAACACAAGCTGATGAAACACCAAAAAAATATTCATCATACAGAGTGATGGTGGGAAAGGTGAGACCGTCTGTTTGGACCATGTTTGGCAGCAGTAGCCTCAAGCAATCACAAACTGCTATTGAGTAGACCTGCATGTTTAGGAGCACCCAGACAATTCTAGGTATAATGTATACTTGCCAGTAGTGTCATTTCACCTGTCCACAAGACATTTTCCCATGAGTGTCAAGGTGGTTTTTGCTACAATGCTTTTTGAGACCTCAATGTCAAGGTCAATGTTAGACTGATTTGCCATCGCTGCTATATACTCTACAGCTACATAGAGAGATGACGTGGCTCCAGCTTAATTAGTACTGGGAAACAAATAGCATACAGTATAGCCAAATGAGGATATGTGAAAACCTAAACTAGCTAAGGTACAGTTATAAAGAATATGCACTAAAAACAGGCGTAAAACAGTTTTCACATGTAGAGTTGAAGCATTTTGGTCCCAAATGTTTTCTCTTGCTTTGCCTCACTTGCCTCAGATATAACTGTAACTGTGAGATGTAAATATAAAAATGCTATAATACAACTGAATAATAATTAATAAAGTATAGAAAGGCCTGATCTTGGTGGTTAAAAAACAGGCTGGTCTTAAACTCACTCAATGTTATGAGCCTGACATTCAGGAAATGTACAGTTGTAATTTACACATCAAGGAACAAGAAATGTATAAATGACTCTTTCAAGCCAAAGAAGGGGCAAATACATAGCTTTTGGCATCCGTGTTTAAATAGCATTGAGGCACATGAATCTTGATGTTTTTGACAGTTTTCCACTTTTGGGGGCATTTTTTAAGTTGTTGTTAAGCTGTAAGTTAAAAAACTATCTCCTTCTGTTTAGTTGTGAATCAGATATTCAGATGTACAGATGTGTCCTGTGTGTTCTGTACCTTTTTCACTTGAAATAAAATGAATAAGAGAAAAAGTGGCCAAATTTGGATATAGGTTGCTCGGAAATCTGTGGTCTGTGGTGGAGAAAGCCTTAGGATTTTTTTCCTTCCTCTTTTCTCACCCCTGTACTGACTGTGATGGTTAGCAGTAGAAAAAGACGAAGGAGAGAAACAGGGATGACACACTGGGTAGAGTGATCAGCACATGATATTGCACAAGCATTATTGCTAACATCAGCAGGATTTATAAATGAATCCTACTGTTTACCAGTTGATTTTGAATTGCTAAACTGAGTTACTCCTGAACCATTATAAATGTCCATTCTCCTACTGTCTTTTCAATTCTTGCTTAATCACAGAGTTCAGTGTCATGGTGGGCTGTAATGAATACCACCATTCACTGTGTGCAAGGCCTGGGCGCTTTGCCAACTTACTATGAAGACAGCACATACAGTATAAGTCACATATAATGTCAAGGCAATATCCATCCATTAGCTAAACCATCGTTTATTCTGACTGCTGAAGACATTAACAACAAGTGTATAATTCTAGGCCGACTGCACTGTGACCTCATGTTGTGTAAATTTCTTAATAAGCTTTGTCAGTGCCATGATGAAATCACAAAAAGGGAAATGTGACACCCAAATGCTTCCTTGCCCACATCATCACCGCCAAAAAATGACAGAACTGTTCATCTGGCTAACTTGTCCTGCTTCCTCTTTTAATATCTTAAAACCATGAGGTCTGGTCTGAGGAGATCAGTCGTCTTCATCTACTACATCCACCGCTCAGCTACTGCAAAAAGAAAAACAACTCAAGACCATATCAAACCATAACTATGAAGCTGTGCATCACAAGACTGGCATGCGTTGCTGTCCTCATTGGGGCTCTGGCAATGGTGACAACATGTGGTAAGTTTCCTGTCAAAACTTCTGTCACTTGTTACGCTTTTTGTCTGTCTGTGTTGTCACTTCAGTACTTATAAGACGTTTTAGCTTAGCTCTCACATTTATAATGCGTACTTTCTGAAAAAAGTCTTAAAAACTATATGTAAGCTTATAATATAAAATGTTTTTTTATGTTTCCAAAAGCTGAAATTAAGATAGATGCATGCTGCAAAACAGCGAGTAACGATATCATCACCGCTCCCATCATCGGCTACAGGACCCAGAGGAAGAATCTGCCCTGTATCCGCGCTGTCATGTAAGACCCCTTGATTCAGTTTATCCAAAGTAGGGATAATCTTCAGTATAAAGTGGAAAATACATGTACAATTTATTAAAGAAACACTGGATAGTGATTGAACATTTCCCTTTTTTTCACACAGATTTGAGACGGCAGAAGGAGAAATCTGCAGCCACTGGAAACAGGACTGGGTGTTTAAGAAGATCATGGAACTAGAGTGAGTCAAACTTCATCACTTTAGTTTGTCTCTGATTATTTATGTTAGCTGATGGTCAGGCACATCTTCAACTATTGTTTTAACTGTTATCTCTTGTTTGTGTGTTTACAGGCAGCTCCGCAAAGCTAAGAAGACTACACCTGCAACCACAACCTCTGCTCCATAGAAAGCATCTAATAATACCATCATAAATATCTATAAACAATAGTCTTTGAATAACTTAAAATATTTAAAATGCATTCTAAATTTAACTGTAATATTTATTATTTATTATAGGCACTATTTATTTGTCTTGCAATTGTTGTAATTTCACCATTTCCTGGTAACCTAGTAATACAGCTACTGTAGATGCAAACAGCTGTATAGATACTAATACACTTGGGAGTTGTCTACTGTTTTGCTATAATCAAAATACATTTTTTAAAGTAAAATAGGTTTTTCACTAATCACAATTGTTATTGCTCGTTAATGTTGGAAAGTAAAAATATGTGTTTATCAAATGACCATCACTGGCATAACAGCTAAGACTCAAACAGATCAATTCTGCCATCGTGTGGGCACATGAAAACATTGCAGCACAATTTCCATGGAAGGAGTGTGTGATTATTGAGGGAGTCCCCTTTGTCATGCATTTGCATGAGCTCTGAGAATAGGACAGCTCACTCAAAAGTTTCGGATACCTTCCATACTGCCATGTGTTGATTGATGTTAAGGGACTTTCCCCCTTAAATGAAGTCGTTTAATGCAACTTGAAAATGTGTTGTACGTTTTGTTTTCGATTAAATAAATGTGGACACATCAATGCTGGACAGCTATCAAGTAAATTTATTTCTTCGAGAAAATCACACAGCAGGGACAGAGGCTACATATTAAAAAAACAGATTAAAATAAATGCTGAAAAAAAAGGCTAAACATCTCAGGACATCATGAACATTAGTAGAAACAAAGCCAGACTGATGTTCCCCTTAAGTCATGAGGAGGGCTGATGTGTGATAATTAGACAAGTACAAGTGATAAGCATTTGATTACTTCCTCTGTAAGATGCAGTTGTCGAGGCCGCCAACCCGCTTTTCTCTAAAAGAAAGTATCAGTGTCATTAAGGAAGGATTCTGTGGAAGTGAAGAACGAGCCATCGCCATCCTCAAATGAAGGGTTCAGAGTTTTCTTCATCACAGTTCGACGTCCACCAGAGCCAACCTTGGACATTTTCTTCAGTTTGGAACTATAAAGTAAATAGTTTTTATTTGTAACGTCTCACAAACACATGTGTGCGCACAAACTTTCTTGTCTTTATGGGAATAAGTTGTTTAAATTCTGTCGGAGTCTCATACCTAAGTAATTCCAGAGTTTTCCTCACCCACTCATCCTTACGAGTCGCACATATCTCAATCTTCTTAGTCGTGTAGAAACTGTAATAGTCATAGATACACACAAGAAAACGTACACATTGTTGAAGTATGTCATTACATTTTTGATAATTGTTACTGTACTGTTTTAACAAGTTTCAGTACTGGTACTACAAACAGACTTTTTAGAACGTATGTTGGGGTAATATTTTTTTGAAGAGAAATGTCTTATTGTTAATTTGACAAAGTAGGTGAAGTTTCAATAATGCAGAAGTGTTTATTCTCTGACATGGTAACAAGATTGTGGTTCCCAGCTTTGTTTGCACAACTGTGCAATTAATGTTTCAGTAACAGAGTTATGAAATCCAGGAAGATTTGGCATCAGCAAAACAGCACTAAATGCCTTATATAAATATATATATATATATATATATATATATGGTTTAAAATTCTTCATATGTAACATTGCACTTCTTTCAGTCGGGATATGCTGAAATATATTGAAACATGATGTTTAAATGAGCTCTGCTGATCCGCAGTTGTGATGGTTTAGTCAGGGAGTCTTACATGATTGCTTGAATGCGGCAGTTTTCCGTGATGCTTTGTTCCCTGTAGCCCTTAATGCGCTGGAAGGGCACCGGCTTCCTATTGTATGTTGTACAGCAGGTTTTGCTCCGACGGGAACCAGCTGGACAAACAAAAAAATCACACACCATGTTATTTGCTGATAATTTCAGTTAAGATTCCTAATAGAATATAAAAAAGTTTTTAAATTGACAAGCAGGTAAATGTGATCAATTTGACTTACACGCAGCTGGAGCTGGACTGAAGAGGCCCAGCATGAAGAAGAGGAGAACAGTTGTCACGGTGATCGTACCTCTGGGAACCATGTTGACAGTGCGGAGAAACAGCTCAGAATTTGCTGAACACAGAATCTCTGTCTATATATACTAAAGGCACCACTCATATGTTCTGCAACCTGTGGCGCCTAAATTGAGGACAGGAAGCCCACTGTGGCAAAGAAGCGCACTTTGCACTTTTAACAATTAAGTACCATTATGTAATACTGAGATTTTTTTTTATGTGGGCCTGTAGGTGTTCTGTGGAACTGGTGCACTGATGCATACGGATCACTCACGCTCCTCGTGCTCGCAGTTAAATGTATGACTTTTGGGTGGATAATTGTGCTAAAAGTTCTTCATTTACTCTTTATTCTACAGTAAGTGTCATTCTTAGTTTCTTATACATTTGTTCAAAGCTACAATGCAGCACCTTTAGATCTCAGCCTGCATAATTACACAGGATACATTTGTCATACAAAATATTTTCTATCTTATCTCAATTTCCTATTTTTGAACAAAATTACTGTAATATGATTTGTCATGATTTGATATTGTTGCTTAAAAAGGCAGTCAGGATGCTTTACATAATCATGAATCTTTGTGGTATAAGAAGCTTGTCAAAACCCCCCTCCTCCTTAGCATGACCTATTTAGTCTGCAGAAAGCTGACAGCTCCAAAGCTAGCTCAGCTGACCTAGATAAGCATGACATCTTCAAGTTGTAAATGCTCTCTGGCATACTGTACAGCTCAAAAAGACACGTGTAAGCTGTAAATGAAGAATTAAAAAAACTTAAATCACCGAAAAAAACCTTTACATTGAATTCTTGACTGCTGCAAAGTCGTGGGGGTATCTGTTTTCTGCCACTTACACTACTGTGCATGCAGTATGTGATGGCATGTAGTTATTTATCCAGGCAGTATTTAACACAAACTTTAGCAAATATATTTTACAAATGTAGAGGAGACAAACCACGGGGTAATTGAGAGTGTGAGCTGATACAGCACTCCCAAAGCGCAGATGCTTGCCTTCATACGGTGAGAGACTGTCAGTGAAATTAGTTTCCAAAGTTTCATCACATCAGATGCAGCTAATTAATAGTTGATTAACAGGTGTGAACATGACAGAAATTAGCAGAAATTTAATTTCCTGTGTTTCCAGACATTCAACTGCACTGACAAAAAATAATTCATTTCTTGCCTGCAGACATTTATTGGCATTAATTAGTGCAGAAGGAAATAAAAGGAGGATGAATCGATGTACCTCTGCTGTCGTGTTTATTATGTTAATAATTTATGTGTTTCCGTGGCTTAAGAAGCATAATATTATGTTTATTCATAATGATTATTTTAATTGTGTTTTCTGTGAAGGGTGTTTTGTCAGAACATGATATAGTGATGTAGTGTTTACCACCTATATGGGCGTGCTGTTGGTAAGGTGATACATTTCAGTACTGCTTTACTTGTTATATCTTACTAGATCAGACAAGACTTATCTGATGTAGTAAACCTAAAACAGTTTTGATCGTTGTCTGACTGTGTCAGAGATCGTGAGTCATTGTAATGCCGTTATGGTTTGTCCCATGTGGCCCACTTGGCACATGTGTGACCTCATTAAAAACTCTTTTGACCTCCCACTTGGCAGTCAGGCCCACGCATCTGAATTTAGCACATCACACAAACACATGCCACATCTGACGTTGTCCAACCACAGAATTTTCTGCTTTTACCCATATGGGGGCAGTGTTGGTGTGGACCGCTAATTGTTGTCAAGCAAGACAGAATAAAGAGACGTGAAGTACTGTCCAACATCAACCTGAATAACTGTCATAACAACAATGGGACAAACCAGGCTTTTGTAAGTACAATGCGCACATCATGTCTGAAACAATGGGACAATTACTTTACCAAATCAGGGGCGGATGTTAATTGAGTCTGTCTTACCATTTCTTTCTGCGTGTTTGTGCACATGTGTATGACTTATTGTGTCGGCTGATAAAGGCAAAGGTAACGCGATAGACATGGAGAGTGTCTGGTTTGAAAGCGTAATCCCTGCTAATCCTTCGTAAAACACAGCCTCTTATCATCGTCCTGTCTCACTCCGTGAAAGACACAAACACACAGACATTTTTCCTGTGAGGTCAGGAACAAACTGTTAATTACTATCAATGATTATTTTAGTGTTTGTTTTTAATAGACTCATTTTTAGATCATCTGTCTATTGATGCATCATCATAAAATTAATCAGAAATTATTTATAAATGAGAATAATGCCAACAGTTCAGACAGAAATGTGAAAACATGCAACTTCTCATAGCAGTTCACTAAAGGAATAATGACAAAAATACTATTACTAATAATATTTAAAACATTGGCATGACAGCTCAGTGGGTAGAGCAGTTGTCTTCCAACCTAATGGTTAGCCGTTCGAATCTCCATCTCCACAAAGCTACGTGTCGTGGTGTCCTTGGACAAGACACCAATACCCCGTGGTAGCGCAGACACGGGTCTAGCAGCTGTCCAAACAAGAGTTTCCCTAAGGAGATCAAAAAAATACATATTGTCACCAGTGTACTAATGATCTGAAATACAGCCTAGAATAAAGCCATGTTCAGGAAATATTTATTCATTTAATATCATAAATTATTTAAAGGAATAACAGCTTTTTCATCCATTATGGCAGCATATCAAGCACGCATTTAAACAAATCATCACCTTATGAACTCTGTTACTGTGTTAGCACACACACAGCATAGAATATCATCATTCTTTTTTTTGGATACAAACTTTTGGACCAATCCAAGTCAAGTTGTTCACTTTTAGCTCTGTTTTCCTTTTCACCAGCTCCTATTACCATATCTGGACACCAGGTATCTCCATCAAATATCCTCATAGTCTCTGCTAACATTTCCTGCTGAAAAAGTGTTTTCGTTAATGTTTTTTTGCTTAAAATAGCTGCCGACTACGAAAACAAAGTTGGCGAGAGAGATGTGGGGAGTGAACCAAAATAATAACTTTGTGGGCTGTAAAACCAAAAACTTTAGCTGAAAGTTACTAACCAAAATCTCAGTAAAGCTGAGGTGAACTACTGAGTTTAGTCATAATTCTACACAGGTTTACTATAAGCAATGACTTGAATGTGGTATGTTCATATACACATTTGATATAATTTGATACACTGTCAATATAAGAATATTTGGTAGCGCAGCTTTAACAATAAATATTTTATCAAAAATAATCGTTGACAATTTTCTGATTAGTCAGTACTATTTCCTAGAAATTTTATACAAGCAATTTTGTTATTTTTTACAGATACAGCTTTTTCATGATCACTGAATTATAATCAAACTGTTATATTGGTAATTGGAAGATTTTGGCTAATGTATCTGCTTAAGTGTGGGTGTGAAACTCTCTCCTCCTGGGCCCCTCACCCTCTTTTTCAACTGATAGTGGTGGACGAGCAAGAAAAGAGGGCAGGGGAGAGGATGGAGGGAGAGAGAGGGTAAAGAGAGGGGGTCGCCATTGAGATGTCCACCCACACAGGGCCCTCTCTGGTCACCTGCGTGGGTTTGGGGCAAAAGAAAGGGCAGGATACATGCACACACATAGGCACACACATAAAGAACAAAAACAACAGCTTTCTCACCCCAAATGTCAAATGTGGCAAAGGAGCCTGGAATAAAAGCCTTTTAAATTAGCAAGAAACTTCCTCGAAACTACCGAAAGGGGTATTGTCGGTATCCTTAAAAGCACTTCACAGCAGAGGAGAGTTTAGGCAGTGAAGGAGGCAGCAGAGAGATGAAAAAGCTCTCAAAGCACTTGGCTGTGGCATGATCTTAAAAAAAGCCTAGTTTATCATAATTAGCATTGTTCCAGACTGTCAGACCCGTGAGGCATGGAAAACAATGCACTCTTCAATATTTTATTGAGGACTTATGGTAAATTACTTGTATAATTATGTGAGCCCGGCAGATTCAGTCCTCACCATCTCCTCCTACATCCCATCTGCCCTGTGTGTCCAGAGTGTGGGTGACTGAAGTAGCTGCAAGGGGGGGGGGGTGAGGAATTATTGTGGAAAATTATAAGAAAACTTGTGATGTAACAGTCTGAGTTACACTTCTGCTGTTGAAGCCGACGCTGTAACATCTATGGCTCCAACAGAGTGAGTAGTGGAAGACGAAAAGAGGGGAAAATATAGAATTAAAAGACCTCTTTGACATTAGGAAGTGCCCATAGGTATTTTAGTCTGGCAGAGCTAACTCCTGGCCAGGAAGACTCCGGGGGATACAGTCAGCCAGAAGAAGTGAGGAGAACAGAGGGGAATGATAGAAAGATGAGTATTTTTAGGGTGGTCTGTTATCTGCAAAGAGGAGGGTGTGTGATATCACAGCCAGGTCACATCGCTGTGGGGTGAAACAGCATGGGCTCTCCGCCGAGACGCCAGATAAGAAAGAGCAGAACAATGAAATCTCTCTCTGTCTCTCAGCCACACACTTGTACATCCACAAAAGTACATACACACACTCATAACCACATCCACAGGAAAACGCACTGCAGCTCTGCTCTTACACGTCCTCTCACCGATTCTTAGAAACCCCTCAGACGTGTTAAAAGATCACATCAGAACAGAGCCTCCGAGCTCCGCGGGTGACCTGAGAGTGTGTTATTGCTCTGGTGACGGACAGAAAAAAAACCCCCCAAAACATTATCATTCACCCACTTCACTCCACTGTTTATCTCCATCCATCTCTCTTCTAATGTAGACGTCTGAAGATGTAAATGCCAGCAGAACAGATGGATGGAGAGAACATCTCATCACTTTGACACTGTGTTTATACAATCACACGCCACGCAAACTCACTCCGTGCACACACACACACACACACACACAGAGACATGTATATATGCTCTGAATTGAGATGCTGATGGAGATTTCGATGTACGCGCACACACTTTTGGTGTTTTTGGTGCTTTTGATGAAACCTTCTGTTCGCTTCTTCCTTTGTTGATGCTGAACGCACACATGCACAAACACAGACGCAAACACACATGAATTGGGTGATTCGCCAGACTAGCAGCTGTTACGGAGAGAACTGGGTACTGACGAAGCGGCTCTGACATGCAAATGATGCTCTGTCGACCCGAGGAGTCTGACCACACTCTCACGCTGTACAGATTTAGAAAATCTGACTATTATCTTCCACATAACCAGGAGAATATAAGTCTAGTCATATGAATATTAAGTGGTTTTCGCTCCCAGGACGATGTAAGCACTCTGTGTAGGACTGCAAGCCAAATGAAACCCTCACTCGCTCCAGGAATATCTTAGTGAGGCTTTGAGGGAAGATCCTTTTTCAACATCGAACACTCCCTCCCCTACACGACCGACACCCACCCACCCAATCAAATCTTCACTTGCAATGTGCTGCTCCTCATCTCTCTTCTCTGCTTCTTTTGTTCCTCTCTCTCAGCCACCCACACACCTAGCGTCCCTCGGGCTTTTCTCTTTACACTCACACACATGCGTGCATTTACATTTGGATACTTCGCATGTACTTTGCTTTATTTCTGCTTGTCTTCATTTTACTCCTCATCATTTGACTCTTGGAGAAACAGTGTGAATGTAGGTTCACGTGTGCACATGCAGCGTACAAACCTACAACACACTGGTTTTTTTTTATTGCAGATGTGTGGGCAGCAGCCATCTGGGGCCTCGAATGAGAACAAAGAGCAATCGTGCGTGTGTGAGTTTCTGTATGTTCGTGTGGCGAAGGGCTAAGGGCCAAACTTAAAGTTAGGGTTTGAGGCCTGGGACTCGTGAAAACCCCCTCCTCAGGAGAGAGTGGGAAAAACGTCCCAACGGTCATCAATCAAAACTTCAGTGACACAAATGACCAGAAACAACGGACTGTTCTCCATCCATGTCAGTGTGTCACCTCCGCCCAACAACCATGTCCCACCCACCTACGCCACAACCTCATAGGCCCTCGCCGTACACCAGCTAAGACGATTGGCCTGTTGGTCCCCGGGCGAAATCGTGATCCCGTCTTGACTAATTGGGTCTTTGTGATTGCGCAGTCTGTCGTGGCGCTGTGGGAGAATGGAACGAGAAAACGGTATTATGGTGGACGGAGGAAGACTGGCAGGTTGAAGCGGGGAGATCGTTTTTGTCGTCACAAAGCGCCAGATGCTCTTCCTGAGTCCATTATGATGCCTTACAGGGGATCGAGATGGTTTCGGCGTAGCAACTGGGAAGACACAAAACAAGATGGAGACTCACACAAACACATACATGCAAATGCAGCCACATACACACTCACTCATACAGTCCCTTATTTAATACACTTGAAACCTGCTCGACACTTCCTATTTAGGGTTCTTCAAAGGGCTTTTTCACTAAAGGCTATGTGAAAGTTTCAGTGTAATGAAAGAAAGTAAACGCCTATAAACAAAGTGGAGTACGCCCGCAGTTCACCTTTGGTGGTTAAAGTCTACCAATCGGGAAGAACCCCACTGAATCAACGAAAATGAGAGTATTTACTTCTGCAAGCTGTGCCTCCATCAAGAGCGATTGTTCGCCAGAGTCTTTGAGAGAGGGAGAGTGTAGGCGGATGGGTCATGAGCCTGCTCTTTGTTTGATCCGCCATGATTCTGCACGAGGCCGCTGTGTTTGAAACTTTGTTATCACCAACAAGTCTGCTGCAGTTATGTGGATTTTAATTATTAAAAGCAGCAGTTGACAGATGGTGCAATGACAGAAGCTCCTTATCTTTTGTTTATTAGCCTTAAAATATCCAACAGCCTGCAAGCCACTCTCCTTCATCATTCACCAGGTTTCTCCTCCTTCCCCCCACGATCAACAGGTGGCGCTGTAGTCACGCTCTTCAGCGTTAACGCTCTGCAGGACAGGGAACTTCAAAGAGCTTCGGCCGCTGTGAAAGGAGCCAAATTAAAGCAGTCCAGCCCTTTATTGTCAAATGTTCAAATGTATGTGACAGGTTGTGTGATCAAAACACATGATGTTGTGATGTCTGTGACCACAGTGCCTGCTGGTGTTCCTCAGCTGGTCACAGCTAAATGTGACTTTTGAAAGCACTAAAGCAAGTGTTTACTGTATTCTCCACTATTCTACTATTTAAATTGAAAGTGCGGTCGTAGCTGGCTGTGCTTGGTCTGGGGAGAACAGTGTGTCTCTGGAAAGTCAAGAAGACGAGTCACAAATATTTAAGGAACTTAAAGTCAATGCAGAGAGGATGAATTGTATGAAGTATCCTCATACTTTCCATTGTCCTTCTATAAATAGCCCATATAATAAGACTGCCAAATTATACTGTAAATGATACCTTTTTCTTTCAATCATGATTTTTTCGACATCTAAATCCTCCTAGTATAGTGATGACACTAATATGGACCACTACACTGTATATCATTTGGCTCATGCCATTTGCATTAGCATTAAGGGAAGCATCTGAGTGGTAGAGACCGCCCCAGTCTCCGCCGCTGCATCCAACTCGCTTTCACACTTAGGTTCATTCACACACACTTTTCCCACCGGGATGGATCCGCTTCAGCCAGTGCGCAGAGCCAACGCAGAGCACGCGCGCTTCACCACGGCACACATGGCTGCACATTTTTGGCGACTATTTTCTATTTTCATCTGGATAATAACACTAGTTACGAGTTCGAGGACCAGGATTTATCCACCTAACGAGGGTGAGTACTGAACAAGATCGTCCTAAGCTGTAGGACACATTTTGTTCTCCGCTGCTGCAGCCGCTCCGTGCGCGTCCTCGGATGGTGAAGGCGAAAATGCCCGAAAGTCGAACAGCCTAAAAGTTGGATTTTGGGAACCTTTCACAATTGTTACCATTTCTTTTGGACTCAAGCTAATTGTTCTCTTTTTCCAGTGCTGTGGCGTTAATCACACCTGGATATACCGCACACTGTTAATATTGTTAAGTTGTTTATGCATGAACACGATTAGAGGTTTTCTAAAAAAACACAGAAATTCTTGAGAGTGAATAGATAATGTCAAATCAACTCAGTCAGAGCGCCTGCTAATTTCTCATTTGCAATAATGTGTCCTTGTGTGTCCGTGTCCGTGTGTGTGTGTGTATGTGTGTGCGTGCGTGTGTGTGTGTGTGTGTGTGTGTGTGTGTGCATTTTAGTGACCCTGCTGGACACCAGGACAGTGCCAGGAGAGCTGAAATGGGCAGCCAGTCCTTCAGAGGGAGGGGTGAGTGGGAGCCTTTTTCTTTTTTTTAACAGATAAGCTATACTGTTTACAACATGATCTCTCTTTGGAAAACACACTCCTTATTTCTCTATCACACACACACACACACAAACACACTTGGTCTGAAGACTGTAAATAATCATCCCACAGATTTTGAAATATGCTGTTGTTCACCAAGCCTAAGTGCTAATATGAGAGTGCTGGCATTGTGTTTGGCACAAGAAAAGACACAAACCAGCTTGGTGGTGGGTGTCATTTTTTAGGGATATTTACTACCATGCAGTTGCCAGAGTGAATCCTGGAAATATCATTTAATATCATATCCTCTTATCTTTTGGTACTTTTTGTTGTTTGTACACTGTGATCGGCCATCTATGTGGCCTCACTTCCGATCTCTCTCCCTCTCCCCTTCGCTGGGTATCTCCTTCCCTTCTTTGTTTGTTTAGGAGTTATTAGTAAACTTGACTCTTGTTTCTTCACTCACCATGCTCTCATTCTCTCACACACTGCTTGACTGACGGGGTCCTGGTCTGCATGCTCTGAGCTTTTGATTACAAGCACCCCCCCACCCTCCACACACATACACACAAAACACCATTTCTGTGTGGTTGGGGCAAGTGCAAAGCTTTTTCCCCCTGACAGCTGTGATTTCCTTTCCAAAGGAGACTATACAAGGAGGCATCATACTTTGTGACAGCTTTTCCACAGCGCTCTTCTTTAGTGCTTACATACCCCACAAAGACACTCATAAACGTACAACACAATCACAAACCCCACACAAAGACGGGACTTTGTGCTCATGCTCGTGCCTACATGCTTTTTCGTCTACATACGCTATATAAAGGATAAAGTTAAACAAAAGACCCAGAGCAATGCTGGATTTTTTAAACTGATATTTGGATATTTAAAGAAAATGATAACAATAATTAATAAATTAGGGTTAAAATATACATGATACTAATATAATTATATCTGTGTATATGACAATATCAGCCAATAATATTGGCCATGACTCCATATCAGTCCAGCTCAATTAGACACACGCAGACAACCCCCCTATCCCACACCCAGCATGCGCACATTCTGTCATTCACAGCTTTGCCTCTCTTTTTCTCTCTTTTGACACGGCACATTTTGTGTGTTTAGAGCTCACACTACTAGAGAGATGAGATTATTATTCCGTGGCAATAAAAAGCCAATTTGGAGTTGGGAGGCTCAGCGGTCATTTGAAGGGTCACAGACAAGGCAAATAGTTGACTCCATTGAGATGGATGGATCATTGAAGGTTGGGGCCGTTTTCACTTGTATGGAAATGTGCCTGAAAAAAACCTTGGAGTTGCAACAAATCTGAATCAGTGTTCGCTGCAGAATATTGATACAGGAATGAACGCTAGCCTGTGAGGTTTCAAATGACAGCAGTGAATGAGAGGATGCTTCCCAGCATCTGAAATATGTTAGATCTGGGTTTTCTCTATTTATGAGGCCAAAGGGTTCCTAAAGGATGTAAAACAATACGTTAAGTGTCCACATCACACACATCTGTTGAGTGTTTTTGTGTTAGGGTCTGTGCCTCCCAGGTGGACTGTGTCATCACGATGGTTTCAGATCGTACTAGTAGAGTAGGAAAAGCTACTTTCGAAGACTTAAACTTTGCTGTAGTCGTCACTGTAAAACATTTACTCACCATTAGTCTTACAAGACACTTATATTTGCATTTAGCTTCTTTGTTAGCGTCCCAGGTATGTCCAATGTGATGTTGCTTGATGAAGCATCAGTGACCTATAATTTAACGTACTTGCTATTGACATGAACTCTAAACCAGTAGATGTCTAGAAAGTCCAAATATTTATAGTATATATATAGAGTTATGCCAAGTATACACTATTTGTGGTTAATGAGTCAAACCAGAATGTATTAATGACTAATGCAGTCAATATCCTTCGTTCTACGTGTGTTTATTTGTAGTGGGAAGAAGTGAGCATTATGGATGAGAAGAACATCCCCATCAGAACATACCAAGTGTGCAACGTCCTTGAACCTAATCAGAACAACTGGCTAAGGACAGACTGGATCCCTCGTTCCGGCGCTCAGCGGGTCTACGTAGAAGTCAAGTTTACTCTGAGAGACTGCAACAGCCTGCCAGGGGTGACTGGAACCTGCAAGGTACGAGCAATCATACTTAGGCTTTGGCAGAAAATAGTGGTCGCTGTGTGATTTGGCTCTCAACAAAGGTAGATGATAACAAAGACTTCTATTAAAAGGCTTAATGTGTTCTTAAACTTTTACTAGTCAATAGACTGCAGAGAGTGCTGCAGGCGGAACTTTGTTCTATATTACAGCTGCTGGTTATTCAAGCATGAACCCCGCTTTGACTCACATTAGGGGAAAAGGTGAGCATCAATGATGATAAATAGACATCTGACTTTTTCTCTGTCTCCTTTGTCTCGCAGGAGACATTCAATCTGTACTACCACGAGTCAAATGAAGACAAAGATAGCTACATCAAAGAAAGCAGCTTCATTAAGGTGGACACTGTGGCAGCAGACGAGAGCTTCACCCAGGTAACTCTAAACAACTGAGTCAGGCTTTGGGTTTTTCCTGCCTCCTCCACTCGCTTAAATCTTATCTTAAAATTAAACCCTCCAGGCACTTAGCTGTATTTTTTTATTTGTTTTGCAAGCACCTACAATCTTAGATGTCCGTTTTGCCATCCCAGGTATGCTGGCAGGGAGCTTTCACTTTGCCCTTTCTAAAATTACCTCTGGTTTTAGCATTGTAGGCAGCCTATTATACCTTTATAATCAATAGGTGTCAATCTAAATTACCGCCAAATGCTGAAAATGTGAAGATCGGTTGTGGTTCAGTAGAAACTCCTACTTTATGTTGAACAGGCAAATTGAATTAATAAGGGCTGACTCAGTTTGCTGAACATTTCATTGACTCCTTTCTCCTTCCACCCGAGGTGGACGTTGGCGACCGCATCATGAAACTGAACACTGAGGTGCGAGATGTGAAGGTCACAATCCGGAAAGGCTTCTACCTGGCCTTTCAGGACGTCGGTGCCTGCATTGCTTTGGTTTCTGTCCGAGTTTTCTACAAAACCTGCCCGCTCACCGTCCGCAACCTGGCCACTTTTCCCGACACCATCACCGGGGCTGATACTTCCTCATTGGTGGAGATCAGGGGATCTTGTGTCAACCAGTCAGAAGAGAAAGAGGAGCCTAAAATGTACTGCGGTGCTGATGGAGAGTGGTTGGTTCCTATTGGCGGCTGTGTATGCAACCCGGGATTTGAAGAGAAGGGAGGGGCATGTAAAGGTGAGTGATGCTGGGTGTAGCGTTGTTGTCTGATGTTGTGATGGTCTGACTCATCTGCTCTGGACTATTCAAATAAGCTCTCCGCTCCCTTTGTGTTACCACTTCTAGGTCCCGTGCCTCTATGAGTAACAGCTATTAGTGCTTGACTTAACAAGCTACTCACTATCGATGGAAAACACTGACAGGGATTTGGTTCGTGTGGTCAGTAACGTCTGCTTGATTGTTCTGTGGATTGTTCCAGTTACTTTCAATTATTATGTGAGGACAGTGTGCCTCAAAGGGGCACTACAAAGCAGTTTGCAATTGCGAAAATATTAAATTATTTCTTTAAAATATTCAACTGTACTGGGTGGAGGCGCTACAAGTAACAGTTTTTTTAATTTTTCTGTCCTTTGAGCTTCTTCTATAACTAATACCAGACACTAGTCACTCTATATCTTTATTTCTGAGAACACATAGTGGTCTTCAAATAAACCCATTAAATCCTACACTAAGTCTTTTTAGTAGCAGTAAAAGATCTCAGGTCTCAGTGCGAGGTGTGCTGACATAACAACAACCATCTGGACAAAAATAATTTCTATCACTTACAGATCTGGTCAGAACTTTATGATAACAAATATGCAAGCTGTTCACACCTCTCGCCAACATACAGTACATGTGGCACGGATGACGTGTAATGTTTGGAAGTGAGTGTTGTGATAGTGAGGACTACTAAATGTGTGTGTTTGTGTGAGAAAGTGGGGTGATCGGGGGACAGCAGACTTGGTGGGGACACTTTAACAACATGGCCCCAGTCCCCCTATTCAGTCACATACACGCAACATGTTTTCTCATAGACACACACACACGCAGATGGGCAGAGGCCAGTAGAGAGGCAGGGGTGAGCGACTCACTCGTACGCTTTCTCTGTTTTATTTTAGCCTGTCCCAGCAGGCTAATTGTATAACAAACAGACCCATAATTCAAAGAGAGAAGAAGAGACGCTGAGTGAGAGGAAGATGGAAATAAAGAGCGGGCTGCAGTTGGTGCCAGTTGGCGATAAAGAAAAAAAAGATGACTTTTTTCTTTGCAATAAGAAAAGCAGTAGCCAAAAATCCCTATGTGACAAATGTTCACTAAAACCTTCACCCACTTGCCCCGTTTGTTCGTTCTGAAAAGCAGAGGAGGTGGTCCCTGAGGCCTGAAAGATGTTCCTCCTCAACTTGATTTAGGAGAGACCCTTGACTCGGTTGAACCTCCAGCAGATGTGAAGTGCCATCTATCTATCTGCAGCTCTCTTCTGCGTCTTTCCGCTCTCGTTGCCTGTCAGGTTGTTGGCCAGGCTCAGCTGCCTCAGTGGAAATCCATCAAAGTGTGGATGAATACTGAATGCTGCTCAGTGAAAACTCTGACCCTGCAGTATTGGATAGATGCCTTAATGCTTCTCCCATTTAAGTTTGAAAATGGTAGGGGGGGCGGATGCAGATAGATTTGAGGAGAGATTTAGGTGATCTGTCTCTCTTACCATCACCAAGGTCAAACGTTTTTGAGACTCACATGCCTTCACAGACAGACAGACAGACTGAGTGAACATAAGTTGCATAGAGAACTGTGGGAGTACATTTCTCACTCTGAAAAAGACGTGTGACCTCATACCCACCTTTATGGACTACATAGCTGAAAGGAATACTTCAACATTTTGGCGATTACACTCATTCTTTTTTGCACGAAGTTGAATGTAAAGAGTTGTGGTGGCACAGTTTTCTTTAATTTAATACCTCACATACTTACAGAAGGTCAAACAAATACAGACACCAGAAAACCATATGTAAGATTAAATTATAGACATTTCCCTGGTCTATAACCTTGTGTATTGTGCAAAATCCTTCCACATAAATGTGTTATGTATGTTGTGGTTTTGATAAACTGCTGACAACCACAGTTAGTTTCTTCAGAAAAAAAACCTTAAACTGACCTAGAACAAGAGCAGACTTAGCTAAAATGGTGAAATGTGAAAAGTTCATTTTCAGTGTTGACACAGAAGATGAGAAGGGAAACTCTGGGGAGGAAGAAGGGATTAAATGTTGAATGGGACGCGAGGGGGGCTGAAAGAAGGCCACTGACAGCAGAAGGCATCAATGCAGACCTGCCCCTCCCCCGCTGGGGGTTCTTCATCGGGTGCAAAGGGGACGAGTAGAGAAACAGAAGAGAGAGGGGACTCCCCTTTTTTTCTAAACCTTTGGTTAAGATCGAGGTCATGACTGAGCCTGATGAAGACGTCAAAAACTCTGACTGACAGCCACACACTCAGACACAGAAGGCTTAACTGCAGAGTGCAGGGTCATGACCGAGGTAGATGAAGACGTCAAAAGTTTGACAGCTGCGATCCGTCTGAGAGGATCGGAAATGCGAGAGAGGAGACGAGAGGCGAGCGGAGGAGAAACAACAGAGAGAATTTGAAATGTGAATGGCTGGAGAGGCGGAATGAAAGAGGAGCCTTCACCGTCTCTGTCGCTGGCCTCCTTTCTCTGTCGTCTGATTCTGCTCAATTCTGCTCACTGCCTGGAGGGCTGGAATGTTTCTGTGTGTGTGTGTATTTGCGTCTGTGTCCTGTGTTTCCTCCATCCAGAGAGATTTCACGCTTGTGCTTCTCTCTGGCGCACCTGCAGTGTCTCGTCAACAGCAGAAAGCGTTTGAACGTGAGGGATGAAAAGCGAGGGGAAGAGGGAAAGACTGGCACACGGAAAGAGAGATGAGAGAAAGACGGAGTGAGCGGATGATAGAAAGAGTGCATAATCGCTGCATTCAGTCCCCCTAATTATTGCATCGCATTTCTGGACTCTGGACATGTTGGACTGCTGATTTAGTGTGTGTACACGAGTGTGTACATGTGTGTACTGTATCTCTGATTTTCTGCCTAACAAAGCCCTCCCTCCCATAAACTCACAGTTTGGAGGATTGCCCTGGAATGCCTAGAAAATAGTGTGGTAGGACAAACAGAGAGAAGGAGAGAGGAGGAGTGTGCGTGTGTCTGGGGACGTATGGCAGGTGACAAAGCAGGCAAAGTACAGACAGTAAAATTGCACAAATGATTCTTTGAAGCAAGTCAAACCCAGGGGGTGGTGGTGGTGGTGGTGGGGGGGGGGTTTACATTCCATCATCACAAAGTGTCTGCTAGTTTGTGTGTGTGTGTGTGTGCGTGTGTGTGTCTGCTATTGTTTGCCTCTCTCAGGTTGTTCTCGGTGTAGGGGAGGTTTGCCAGCTCCACCAGCCTGTCTGCAACTCTCTGGCATCGTAACAAGCGATGCTCACCCTCTCTGTCGCTCTGTCTTTCTCTCATTATCCCTCCTTTATCTTTTTCAACTCTTCTCCCTGATCCATGGTCATGGGTGGGGGTTCTGCTGCTGCTGCTGTTGGTGGCAGGGGGTGATCTGAGTGTGATGGGGAGGAGGGTTATTGTTGTACAGGCCCTTTCACATGCTAATTTTCACACTGGTGGCTTTGGGCAGACACACAAATCCACACACGTTTCTCTTCAAGCTAGCAGTGAGTATTTAAATCTGAGCAAACGTAACCACATTCCTGAGGTTTCAAATGCAAACTGACTCTGAGATGTAAGGCGCGACTTGAGTTTGGCAGCTAACCACATGCCAGTTTGATTCGGGGCGGGTAACCTCCTCGACGGACACATACAGTTGGGGAAAGATAAGAGCCAAGTCTCCCCTCATCTCAGAATTTCTGTGAGTTTTAATTAACAGGGCACGACCTCCGTGATTAGTAGTGCCCCGCCTTCTCGTGCGACAGTCCATCAAGCCACCCATCCATCCGTCAATCCGTCCCTCCCTCCATCCGTCACAAAGACAGGTCTGACACCTCTCTGCAGCAGTCAGGGGTACTTCCTCCATGTTACACCCCTCTGCCGGAAAGGAACAAGGGATGATGACAGATAACATTAGGTCAAGGAGAATACACACACACACACACATAGGCATACAAGCGCAGGCATACGGTGCACCGAAGAGGCTCTTAGTTGGATGTGCAGTGAGCTGCATTTGCATTTTAGGTAGCAGAAGAATGCATATGCAAATGCCGACAATGCTGATAGTAATCAAAGGGCACATTCCCCTCTGTGTCTTTCCCTCCTCCTCACTCGGTCTTTTTCTCTTCACCTTTTCATCTCTCGCTCCTCGTCAGTCTTTTTCACTGACTGTCTCTCCCATCAACCTTCCCCATCCTCTACACTCTCTGCAACTTTCTCTCACTTGTGTCAAGCAGCCAAGCAGCTGATTAGAGTGTATTTATTGGGCTCCTCGCAGACACAACAGGAACAAGCCCCCCTCCTCCAGCACACGCACATATCTCCTCAAGCTTCAGCCTTATCTCATCTTATCTCAGTGTGTTTGTATCCAGACCCCCCCCCCCCAACACACACACACACACACACACACACACACACACACACACACACACACATACGTTACAGATTGAATTCAGCCAATTCGTGGTGCTCCGTAGCGCAGGGTTAATGTTGGGTTAATGACACACTCATGAGCTCTTATTCCAGGTCAGCAGCACTCACCACCCTGTGGAAACGAGCACTAAAAAAATACACAAAGGCCGACAGACAGCAGAGAGAATAGAGACATGAGAGACTGCTGAAGGAAGTTTATGGCTGCAGATACTTGCTCCTTTCTTCCTTTCTTTCTTTCTGTTCTTCCATCATTCTGTCCTGTGTTGGAGACAAAGATAGAGCATTGGGTGGGACAGAGACAAAGACATTGTGCTACCCCCTGGAAAGGTCTTGTTGGCATTTGTAATCAGCTGCAGGTCAAAGACTTTTTAGACTTTTCCCACCCAAGGCCTTACTCACCTACTTTGATGATAAAAACAAAGGAATGTGCATCGCAGCAGGGAAATGATAATTCTGTATCTTATCTTGCTTCTGGTGATGTCAGCTGACTCAATAAAATGAGTCATTCGGTAGATGAAAGTCTCTATTATCAGCTCGGAATGTGTTTATGAATTCACAGGTTTCGATTGCAGGAGTCTTCAGCCGAGCGTTAGCATGTGAGCAAACATTAGTAGCTGACTCCAAAGCTTTGATGAGGCTGGAGAGGAGATATGTGGAGATAAAGCAAGAAGCAAGAAGTTATCAGGGACACAAAAGCAGATAAGTAGAGGTCGAGGAGGAAGTGAATGGAGAGCAAATGAGGGAGGTTGTGAGAAATGTGAAAGAGAGGACAAATGAGTGTGTGAAAGAGAAAATCTAAGGAGGCTCGCACAGATGGAGCAGGATGGTCGGTGAGTAGATTACAGAGGAGACTTCCTCCCTCTCATCTGCTGATGAGAGTGTCATAAAGCATACTGACACACACACACACACACACACATCATTCCCACATTCCTTTCCACTCCCACTGGGATGTCTTCATCTCCCCTGGAAATGTGAAAGGGCTGAAAAAAAAGAGGGAATATGCAAAGATGGTGGGATTGAGGAAGGAGAATGAATAGGGTGTAATGATGAAAAAGAAGGTGTTGGAAAATGATTGCAGCTGAAACAAATGAAGGATTTCCTTCTGAAATTAAAGGGAGAAAAATGTCTCTAACCATCCATGCTTTGCCATCTCTTCTGCTTCACCAGTGGATGTCAAGCTGTATAATTAGGCACTCATTTATTGTATTGTTGCTCTGTCAATGCATGAACTCCTTAGTATACAGAGAGAAGATTTATCTCCCTCCACCCGCCTCTATCTCTCTCTCGCCCTCTCTCTTTCTCCTCTTTCATATATTTAAATGTCAATTATATTTGTGTGGGTTACCTGCACCTTGGAGTTTTGATGTATTCAGTTCTTGTGTTTCTGGTGTGTGTGAGTGGGAGCTGATCAGTTAGTGTTCTTTTCTGTGTTTTTCTTTTCTGCTCGTGAAAATCAAAGCTAAAAGATGTCAAAGTGCCCGTCTTCCTCGTAATATCAACTTCTCTCTAGAGATTTATTTACAATTGTTTGCCTTTGGATCCAAATGCTGATTAACTAGTGGTCTAACCACAAGTTACAACCACAATAATAATATTAATAATAATAATTATTATTATTATAACCTGTGGTCTGGGCTCTCTGAAAAAAGACTGTGTTAATAGTGTTTATGAAAGCCACAATAAGCAGCAGCAGTAGTTTAAGACATAAAATCAATCCAGTTTTATTTTAAACTGTTGAATAAACATTCTTTTTATTATTATTATGGGGTGTAAAAATCTTTCTTTCTCTTTGTCTCTCTGCAGCCTGTTCTGTTGGTTTCTACAAGGCCAAGTCTTCAGATACAGGATGCTCTAAGTGTCCTCCACACAGCCACTCGCTCAGGGAGGGAGCGACTGTCTGTGACTGCCACTCTGGATTCTTCCGCGCTGACAGTGACCCTCCCTCCATGACTTGTACCCGTAAGAGCACACATGCATTCACACATACTAGTTATACAATGCATAAGTGAAAACACAGACAATATGTGTGTGTGTGTGTGTGTGTGTGTGTGTGTGTGTGTGCATACCCTGCCAATAAAAGAAGAAAAGCTCACTTATTGTTTCCCCAGCTTCTCTATCTCTACCAAACAGTGGGAGACGCAAACTTATCTGAATGCCACCTCTGTTTCATGATCCTATTACTTATGACTAAGCCACCATCTACATCCTGTTTGGGAGTGATAACTAAAGACATTGAGAAGTGGATAAATGTGTTCTCTCTCTCTTTTCCTCTCTCCCTCCATCTCTTTCTTTAAGTCTGTGTGTGACAGACTTGGAGACCTCGGTCTGTGTGTCATAAACTTAATTACGCCTATATACAGCACATGGTTTTCTTGGCCTGGGAAAAATGAAAACACACACACACACACACAGTCACTCAGATACACACAAAAAAGAAATACCACAGAAGAAAACATCCAGCCCATCAAAAACATCACTGAACGATATGGTTTTCGGTCTGCTGCCAGATGTCTACATTTCAACCCCCCCCCCCTTTCCCCGTTCCTGTTCTTTTTATCTGCTACCTTTATATCATACGTGGTTGGTTATCTCCAAGTTTATCCCTGTCTTTTCTTCAGAGCCCCCCTCAGCCCCACAACAGCTCATCTCAGTTGTGAATGAAACCTCAGTGGTCTTGGAGTGGGCACCCCCCCGCCGCCTGGGAGGACGAAGTGACACGATCTACAGCCTGGAGTGTCTCATCTGCCAGACTGGGAGTCAAACAGGCAGCCACAGTCAGACTGGCGGTAAAGGCCTCGCCAGGAATCATAGCGTCTCCCAGCTTGAGGGTCAGCACGCTGGCCTTGGGATGCAGGCAGACCAAGGGATTGTAGGAAGTGAAGTCCAGCCAGGGAGAAGTGTGTTCCAGAGCAGGCCAGCATCTGGGGACTACTCAAGACCCGGCTCTAGCTCTGCCTCCAGCTCTCAGCTATGTCTGCCCTGTGGCTCCGATGTACTCTTTAATCCCGGACAGACGTCTCTGAAGACCACCAGGGTGGTGGTGAGCGAGCTGAGGGCCCACACGCACTACACCTTCATCATCCATGCACGTAATGGTGTCTCCCAGGCCAGCGGTGCCGGGGCAGCCCAGAGTGTGTCTGTCACTGTCACCACAAACCAAGCTGGTGAGAAGAGAGAAGTGTTTGTGTGAAAAACATGTTTATCAGATTGTTGACTGTGGTAGTAAAACAAAATCTGCTTATAGTTTTGTCTGTAAGTGGGTCAGCTTAATTCAAACTGTTAGTCAGTGCATGTGGGACCAACGGGGACGGAAGGCCCCATGAGTAATGTTTGGATCTGTGGAAGCATGATACGAAAGGCTCTGCATGTAGCTGCACATGGTAAAGGTAATATCCACCCCAGATCGCTTCAGAGCTGCAAAACAACAGCAATGCATTTTTGATTCTAAATATAGCAACTTTAGACTCGCACTCATTTTTGAAAACCAATTTCTTCCACCGTGCCTTCCAATTATTTTTTGATACTGTGTTCCTAAACATAGTCCAAAAAATCCTATGACAGCAATTCTTTCCCAAGAGTTTTAACGATTTATATGGAGTTTTTAAAACTTAGATGAAGAAAAATTAACTGAATTAGCCTGGAAAGCAATTCAGCATTCAAATTGATGTTACTTTCAATGGCTTTCAACAACTTCTTATATAATAAGACTGTGTACTGTTGAGTAATCATGGGAGGACGCATCCATCACAGCACAGTGAGAAAGAGTTTCTTTGCCAACAACAGCATAAAATACAACTACAAGACACTTTTCTTGCCCTCTCAACTGGATTCCTTTTCTTACTATCACTGTCATAGTTGCCATAGTTATTACTCTGTCCTCCTACACCTAACAACAGTTGGATTAATTATAGGGGTGTTCTCAAGAGGGTGTCAGAAAGCATTCTCACCAATGCAACTCGCTGACTTAAATACAAATAGACCAAGCTGGTTGAGGAGAATGTAGATATAATAAAGCAAATGACAACACCACACACTTCTTCAAGTGTGGGATTTTGTCAGCTCTTGACTATGGAAGTGTTTGAAAAATCACCCAAATTTTATGGTGTGTTTCATTTTAGTTGTGAAGGTGTCAGCAGCTGTGTGGCGCCCCTCACACATGCTCTCCATTAGTTTTAATCGTGAGCGTTTCTTTCTGCTGTTACATCTCAACTGTCATTGCTTTAAGTCTTTATGGTGGCATTTTGGAAACTGGCGCACCTGCTTAGTTCCAGGTGCCCCGGGGAAATAACTTTGCTGCGTGTGCACAGCATGAGAGCGTGTCTGGGATGTGTCGAGTCCAACCTGCACCACCATATGGCCAGATATCACATGAACACCGTAATAATGGAGTGATGTGATGTGAGGGAAGAAAATGAGGCGTGTCTCTGTGGAATAGAAAGGAATGAGATTTAGGTCAGTTTTCAGGTGCACGTGTGTCAGTGGGATAGTTGACAAACAGCTGCCATACATAGCATTATTACTGAGCAGCGCCGTTTAATATAACCTGTATTATTATTCTATTATTACTAATTATCTCTTCTCATCTTCCCCTACCTTTCAGCGCCGTCCTCAGTGTCCTCCGTCCGAGCCACTGATGTCACGCGGCATAGTTTGTTGTTGTCGTGGCAACAACCCGATAGACCCAACGGGGTCATCCTGGAATATGAGGTCAAGTTCTATGAAAAAGTGAGTCACAGGTCAATGCTGCTGTGGCAGCTGTTTTTAATGTCAGCGTTTGGGTTTCACTGATGCTGAAGATCAGCGACTGAAGCGAGACACCTGTTTTTGTCCCGTGTAATCAGGACCAGAGAGAGAGATCCTACCGCATAATGAGGACCTTTTCTCGCAACGTGGGTGTCACAGGTCTCAGCCCTCTCACTGTGTACGTGTTTCACGTGCGTGCTCGCACCGCTGCTGGATACGGAGAGTTCAGCGCTCCATTTGAATTCTCCACCAATTCAGGTATTGTGGCAACATTGTCAGTAGTTTTAGAAGATACATTCGAATTTGTTTGAACAAGTCAGAACTGATGACTACTGTGTCCTTCCTGTTAGATCCCTTCCCTCTGATTGGTGAAGGCGTTAATTCAGCCTTCCTGCTGCTGTCTATCAGTGGAGTTGGAATTTTGCTGCTGATATCCGCCGCCGTCTTCATCATTAGCCGCAGGTATACAAACATATACACACATATATATATATAAGCCTGCACACCTGCGGGCTGATCAGGTTGGCTAGAAGTTTCCCGTCAACACATCACATCGCATCACAGCACTATGTGTGCTGCCCGGGCTACTACTTTTTTACCAAACTGTCAGAATGCATTCAATTAACACATAGTTACCCTGCTATTGTGTGGCCAAATAATATATGTGTGTTACCTGGAGCTTTTAAAGAGGATTATAGTGGAGACAATGATAATCCCTTTGTCCCTAACTTGTCATTATTGTTTCTTCAGCAGCTTCCGCTGACTTGCACGCTCACACACACACACACACACACTGATGTGCAAGCGCCCACAAATGCACGCATTTACATGCACCTGCAAATCCACAAAGGTGTTTGTGACAGTTTCTTTGTTTAAGGGAAAACACCTTTTATCTCGCGCTACCTGAGGCATCGCCCCTCCTCCCTCTCTCCCTTAAACGCTTTCATCTGTTCGCTCTGTGTCTTCCATGCAGCCGTCTAGCTCTCTGTTCCCATTGTCATTGCTTTCTGTTTCAGCAGATCCTGAAAATCTCAATGAATGCACTATGCTGGAACACACACGTGACATTTACGGCCTTTTTAACAGCGCACTTAACTGTAGAACTCACTAAAATATGTAGTTATACCAATGCTTTGTGACATTTGCTTATCGTCCATGACTGTGTGTTAAACATCAATCATTTCTTATGTCTCGTCAGGAGAAGCAAGTACAGTAAAACAAAGCAGGACTCAGAAGAGGAGAAACATCTTAATCCAGGTAGACGGCAAAAACACATACAATAAAAAGGACAGATGGATGCTCTTTTTTTTATCCACCTGCACACATCCTATAGACACAGTGCCAAACACATTTACATAACATATTCCTTCTTGGCTACTCCCTTACTTTTTCTCCTCTTCCTCCTCGCCTCTGTTGCAGGAGTCAAAATCTATGTGGATCCGTTCACCTACGAAGACCCTGACCAGGCCATCCACGAGTTTGCCAAGGAGATTGATGTTAGCAGTATTCACATTGAGAGAGTTATTGGCATGGGTGAGCTTGGCATAGGTTGTTAGACACACACACACAAACCCACACACACATGCTTACTTGGCGCTGACTTGGCTGTTTGATCTGTGTGTGTGTAGGAGAGTTTGGGGAAGTGTGCAGCGGTCGACTCCGTGTGCAGGGAAAGAGGGAGATCTACGTGGCCATCAAGAGTCTGAAGGCAGGATATTCTGACAAACAGAGGAGGGACTTCCTGTCTGAGGCCTCCATCATGGGACAGTTTGACCACCCAAACATCATCAGGCTGGAGGGGGTCGTCACAAGATGTGAGTTAAAGTCGTACTTAGGTTAGAACCTAATGTGCGAGGTGAAATTCCGCCTAATGTTTAGGAATGTCTACCCCTTTAGGCAAGCCACTGATGATCATCACAGAATATATGGAGAATGGATCCCTGGATGCTTTTCTTCGTGTATGTGCATTTTATTATTCTCTCTTTTTCTGTTATGAAGCAAATACAAAGCCAGTTTTGAGTAGCCTATCAGAGGCCCACCTATCACTGTACAGAGAGGTATGGGTGACCACGCTGACCTGCTATTCTGTCTCCACAATTGAAACACTGCAGAAGCATGACGGCCAGTTCACAGTGATCCAGCTGGTCGGCATGCTGCGTGGCATCGCCTCAGGTATGAAGTACCTGTCAGACATGAGCTACGTTCACAGAGACCTGGCAGCTCGAAACATCCTGGTCAACAGCAACCTGGTGTGTAAGGTGTCTGACTTTGGCCTGAGTCGGGTTCTGGAGGACGACCCAGAGGCCGCCTACACTACAAGGGTAAGACATTTTACATAAACACACTGTATGATAATTTAAGACATAGTTGTTTTTGAGCACAACTGTTTATCACGCTGTTACCACGCTAGATCTCTGACATACTGACAAACATGCACCGACTACATTAGCATAGACACCTAATCAAATGCACAAATAAATGGTGAGATTTTTTTTTTATTAAAATCAACCAATTAACCCCTAATTTAAATAATCTATTTACAATATTCACTTAACCAATATAACCTTTACAAATGTTTTAGGAGGGCACTGGGACTTATCTTTCCCCTGGAGGAAAGATTCCCATCAGATGGACAGCTCCAGAGGCGATATCTTACCGGAAATTCACCACGGCTAGTGACGTGTGGAGTTACGGAATCGTCATGTGGGAGGTGGTTTCATATGGAGAGAGACCCTACTGGGATATGAACAACCAGGATGTGAGTCATTTTTATATTGTGTAACCTATGGTTGATGGGTGGTTTGAACTCAAAGAATTGAAATGCATTCAATTCAGCAGATGAATTATTGTGAAATACTTAACAATATTATTTTACTCAGTAGTTCATTGCTCACTTCTGGAGCAGAAGCTACACTAACGATGTTGTGTTAGAGCATAATTTGATTAAACCAAGTTTAAACCACAACTCAACCATATTATCAAAAGCAGTTATTTGTGTGTACACAGGTTTGGTACCGTGAGATGGAAAGGAAATGCAAAACAGCTTTTTAATATTATCTGAGAGTCTTTTATTTTAGTCACTTTTCTTATTTATTTCCAAATCAGCAGTTTACATAATATGGCTCAAGTGTGTATTATTGGCTGTGTGGTGTAGGACCCAGCGGAACCCAATTCCATCTTTGTAACTACAACCAATCAATCTGAGCAAAGCACTTCCATCACTAAGAGTCACTAAGAGTCCTAATTCAATGTTAATGTTAAACAAGGAAAATACAGAAGATGAGCTGCACCCTGAACTCAGCCAAAGTTGGCCCACATTATACACACCACTTGTCAGCCTGAATCAGCTTCCACAAAAAGGCCAGATATGGCCACAATATTTTGCCAGTTTCAGCAGTCAGCCAGATGTGCCACATCTAAGCCGGATTCGGGCCACATGTCGGTGCTATCTGGGTAGCAGGGTTTTTTAACATGAACTGCCTGTTTAAGATCATGCCAGAATATTTTAATTAGATTTATGTCTGAACTAGGCCATTCCAAAATCTTACTTTTGTTTATATGAGCCAATGCTGGTGTGTTAAGGACCACCTTTCTCGAAGGGTAAGGTGTCAACAAGGTGGAGAAAATAGGAGAAAATGAAAAGTGTATAACTTTTAAGGGGTTTTTATCTTATCTTATTATTCATATGACACTTTTATATGATTTTTGTTTATTGGAAAATGTGGGAAAAGCCTTTGATTTCATTTTGGTCAGCAGTGGCTTTCCCCTTTAAAGTTTCCCACTGATGGCTCTTTATCAATCATTGACACTTGCAGGTTCTTTTGAATTTGCCTGAGTCATCATTGTGCTCTTGGAGTATTAATAATTAATTAGTTTGATGATTTGAATTGTCTTAGTGTGATATGCAAAAAAAAAATCAGTAAGGGGGCAAACTTTTTTCACAGAACTGTATTATTAAAATTACTAAAATAAAATTGGACAAAAATATGAAAATAAGAGATTGGAATTTGAAACATTATAATTGTCCTTTCAAATATCTTGTCTAAACAACTGTTAATAGCACAATCTCTGAACACTTTGCACAGTTTTCCTTAAACATATTTTTTTTGCTGTGGCTTTCTGGAGAAGTCAAATTATACTTCTACCTCTGTAGACAGTCTACAAATTGGACTTAAATTAACCCCGCATAAACAGATAATAAATAAAACTGGCACATCTCTAGGGTGTTTAAAAAGAGGAGCTCTGGAGGAAAAGCTCTGTGTGACAATACTGAAATTTGGGTCTTCGACCTCCGTATCATTTAAAAATAGCAATTTACCCTTTGAATCATGCAGAGAAAGGGTCGGAAACCAACATTGCACTCACCAGTCAAAAGTCATTTTATTTAGAATAAATGTTTAGACTTCATAAAAATTAGCATTTATTGCTGCTAAGTGGCATCCTTCAGCCTGACTCACACACACACACACACACACACACACACACACACACACACACACACTGTACAAACTTAGGGTTGATTTAGTTGTTCTGAAGAGTTTTTGAGACCTGAGACAAAATTTCTGTTTCAGAGCAAATTTTCAATCACTTTTCTATCAAAGCTTGTTAAGTTTGAGTAGGTCAAAGAGCTAGTGTGGCATATGGAAATTTTCAAACATGATTGATTTCATCTGCAGCACTTGAGTAGTCTCAGAAAACATTCCTGATGAGACATTCTCTACACTCATCTTATATAAATATTTTTTTCTCTGAGCAAATTAGTACACACTGAGCTGCTCTTCGCTTTTTATCTGATGTGTTTCAGTGAAACACTGGGGTGTGGACTTGTCTCACAGCTAAAAACAGGCACCTTTAAAACATGTTTTTCACTTATTTCCACAGCTGTGATCCAATTCCATCCTACATACTAACACAGGTTTGAGAGTCAGAGAGTATTTTAATATTAAAAAGCTTGATCTGGTTGAATCTGTTTTTTTATGTAGTCACATAAATCCAGCACACTGGATATGAAAATATGGTGTACTCTATGTATGTAGGAATAGTAAAAACCACAAGAGGAGATGTTTTTCTTCTAATTTGTGGTCATGCTACCAATATGTACATAGATTCAGCAGAATTCATTCCCAGAGGATGAGACCTAAAGCAGGTCATCATTTGTTCAAAGTTTTGTGCTAATTAGCAAATGCTAGCAAGATACCAGGCTAAACAAAGACGGTAATTAAGATGGTACATGGCAAACAAAGCTGCTTACCATCAAGATGTTATCACTGTGATATCATGAGCATAACAACATGCCAGCGTTAGCATTTAACTTAAAAACTAAAGAATAGGCTCATAAAGTCACTGTGGCCGTGGAATACTGTTGAAATGAATATTTTTTCAGACATTTGTTCGCAATAGAAACTTGTTTTTTTTCTGATCTAGCTAAGATTTGGTGACTTCTTAACATTTTCAAATATTTTTTTTAACCAATAAAACTTTTGATTCTATAGGTGATTAAAGCGATTGAAGAGGGCTACCGCCTGCCAGCACCCATGGACTGTCCCGTTGTGTTGCACCAGCTTATGTTGGATTGTTGGGAGAGGGAGCGAGCAGAGAGACCAACCTTCGGACAGATACTCAACATGCTAGATAAACTCATCCGTAACCCAGGGACCCTGCGTCGAACAGGAGGGGAAAGGTACATGCTCGACACCTAGAAAAAAGCAAAGTAGATGAAGTATATGTAGGGACAGACATGTAGCTCGCACTCACAGCTGTTTCTAATAATGCAGATAGGTTATTATCAAACCCTCATTGATTTATGATTTCCCACTTCTACGTGTGTTCTTCTGATGTATGTTGCTGCCACCAACCTATTTTCCTTTCTTGCCTTTGTTTACAGGCCCACACCCACAATGTTGGATCCAGCCGTGAGTTCAGAGGTGTGTGTGTCAGTCGTACCAGAGGTGTGTGCCCCCGAATGGTCCGTTTGTGAGTGGCTGCGATCCATTGGGTTGGAGAGGTACAGGGACACCCTGGCAGCAGCAGGTTACACCAGCCTTGAAAGCCTCCTGGCTCTCACACATCAGTAAGTGTACCTTCATGTGCTGTGGATTGAAGTTAAAGTCACTTTGACATTTACTTGTCACATTTCTTAGCACAAAGACAGCGGCAGCTTATTTTTTGTGTCACAGAACTCTGCTGTCATCCACAGACATCAAAAACATCTGGATGACTTATATCAGTGTACGGGTGACATCTTCCCCTGCACTTCCTTTATTGGACTGAATATGTTCCCTCAAGTTCTATGTAAAACAGCTTTGCAGATGTCTTTACATGTCAGCGGGTATGATTAAGGAAGTGGTTTCCTGTTAACATTGCTTTCCTTTGTCGCTTTACCCTTTTATGTGTTTTTTTATAGTTCTGAATGACAGTGTAGGTCTGCAGCACAAAGGCATAGACTACAGTACATCCGCTTTGGTTATGCAGACAACTTGATATTATGGGTCAGGCTGAACTAGTAGACAGGGTTGGCCATTAATTGTCAGCTTAGTGCCTAAACATTGGTTCAGATATGTCCTTAAAAAGACACTAAAACCTAAATAGCTTGTGGTGCAGTGTATGTGTATGGGAAAACATTAACATGCTTTGGACTAAGTGTCTCCCAAGTGATTGTAATGTTGGTTTTGGATGTTTTTATGTAAGTGGTGGAGATGAAACTAACCCTTTAACTGCTGCATGTTTTGGTGTCGTTTGTCTCAACATGTAACTTTGCCTCTACTTCCACAGGGAGATGGACAGACTCGGAATAATCACACCTTCACACCAGGACATACTAATTGCCAGTGTGCAGCAGGAAATGTTGTCTCAGATGCAGCACATGCAACACACAATGGTTCCCGTCTGAACTGGAGAATGGATACAAACCTGATTCGGGAAGATTTTCATTTACCTCATCCATGCACTTTAAAAGGACCTTTCACCAGTGGAAATACGAGGGGTGGAATGATGTATATGGAAAAATACGAAGTGAGAAGAAGAGAGAGAGAAAAGCTGCACTTTTGTGAACTTCCATCCTGTGGAGTTTTCTAAAAAAACATAAACTGGATGTGGCCGCAGATAGCATTAAGCTCCCGGGAGCGTAGACTGAGGCCTTGTGCTCTTATCCTGTTTTATTTTCCGTTGTTTTATCTGTTTTGTGAAGGCTGACATGTAAAGCTGTGCATAAGCAGAATGGCTTCCAACCCTTTTTTTTTATTTCGCTGCTTTGGGCTTGACTTGAATAAAATGTCTTTTGTTATTGCTCATATGTCTGCATGTGTGTGTGTGTGTGTTGATGTGGGTGTGTGTGTAGCACGAATGTACGTAACATGGAATCTCCCAGTTCAAGACATCAGCTATCTTTGAATATTCTGAATATGCAAAGTTACTCAAAACAAAGTGGGAGGAGCCTGACAGAATGTATCATTACAAGCTCTTATTAGTTTCATACTTGAAGATTATACTGTACTAACAAAATGTACGATTTGCTTGTGTTTTTTTTACTGTTCTTTTTTTTATTTGTACTTGTATGGATTTCTTTCTGTTGAATTAGACAGTTAGATTATAATGTCATCCATCCGTGTTTGTGTGTATGTGTCTTCTTTAATGCTATGAATTAGCTACATGAAGCTTTTTGTTTATTTATGGTCTTTTTTATCTAGTTTGTACATTGTAAAATAGAAACAGAGGACGCATTGTAATGATTGCCATATTGCATTGCAATAAATGCCAAAACACATCCATTTATAAAGGGTTTAATCTTATTTGAGCAAACATTTGCATTGTAGTGTCTTACAATGTAAATGTATATGTATATTACTCTATATATTGTAATTAGTAAGTGTCTTCTGTGAAAGTTGAGACTTAGTCAGAGGTGGCTGTAACAAGGAAAACAACTCCAGAAGAACACCAGGCTGAAATAATGCTGGTTTAATCACACAGTGTTGCGTTTGCTTTTGTGTGTGTGTGTGTGTGTGTGTGTGTGTGTGTGTGTGTGTGTGTGTGTGTGTGTGAGAGAGAGAGAGAGAGAGAGA
>JAUMTR010000009.1:7160381-7180616 GCA_032270685.1 Microctenopoma stevenorrisi
CTGGGGCAGACCCAGGACACGCTGGAGGGATTACATCTCCCGGCTGGCTTGGGAACGCCTTGGGGTCCCCCCAGGTGGGCTGGAGGAGGTGGCCGGGGATAGGGAGGTCTGGGTTTTCCTACTTAGGCTACTGCCCCCGCGACCCGGTCCCGGACCAAGCGGAAGATAATGGATGGATGGATGGATGGACAATAGGAGAAGTAGGCAAGACAAAAAAGACTGTCTCCCAGTCATACATCATGCAAACTCATGCACAGACAGACACACAGCTACAGACTAACACATCATTTGAATTATAAATGTGCTTTTTTGATGCTGTTGTGATGATTACTATAGAAAATGAATATTAACGGCAGCTACAGTGTTTAAAGTGCACTTAAATGATTTGATATTTACTTAAAGTTTTCAGTATGTTTATACAATTTCATCTTTAAAAAATTATAACATGTGAGTGAAAAATCAAAAACAGTTATGAAAATGGGTTTCGTCAAGAAGTCCTTTTGAACACAAGCATTCAGGGTAAAATTTAAATTTCTGGAGACCAGAACACGCCATAGGAAAAACACAGCACACACAACGTTAACTGTGTTTAAGTGGTTATAACGCACAGTTCCAATAACAGATAACAAAATAATGACACGTGATTCCAACAGTCTTCAGACACATTTACACTGATAAAGTGCTAAAATAAACAGTGCACAGCATAGACATTCCTCTGATGAGAAAGAACCGTAGAACAAACTGATAGTACATAAATCTATATTGCATAGCCAGAGTTGGAACCGTGCAGCATGACTCATGAACATTAAAACCCCCACAGCAGGACAATGCGCGGCTTTAAGAGCCGCCAAAATCATTCACAATGCACTGATCGTACCATGTGATTTCTTGGCTTCAAGTCAGACTGTCCAATAATTAATTGCAAAACAATTGATAATTGTTATTCTGCGTCTGAATCCTTTTAAGTTCCGTTTTCAGTTTCTGTCACAGCAGGCAAAACGAGCTTCTACGTGCAGCTTGGGCAACCAGGATGTTCTGGTGACATCGCCGCTTTGTCCAATGAGGGTTACTGAAACAGAAATAAGGGGTTAATGTAAGAGATGTTTGTAGGAGCTCATATACCCAGTCATCAGAGGTCATGAATGAACACTTACTGTCTCACTCTCTCCCTCTGAGCCCTTTGTGGGCTCTGAATTGTAGTGCAGAGGAGAGTACACCCAGCTCCGATCCTCCTGAGTCTGCTGTTACCAAACACAGCCAACAAAGAGCAGCAGCAGACGAACAGAGACAAAGGAGAAATGAGAGAGCTACATTTATAATGGCATTACCCCAGACAAGCTGCACTCTGCTGCACTCTGCAGCTTGTCTGGGGGGCTCCTAAATTAACTGTACACAGTACCTGAGGTTAGTGTGTGTCTAGTACTGACAGTGATTTCCACTGTTGAACAGTGGAGGTTAATCTAGCCAGACACGCATTGCACTAATCAGCTCTTAACCTTATGTGCTACCTGCGTGCTAGAGGGCAGAAGCTCCAGGGATCACTATAATCAGAAGGACAACAGAACCTACAGTTAACTAAGTGCAGAAACCAACATCCCCACACATTTCAATGACTGCATACTAAAGCTGTGTTACATAGGAGGTGCAGGCTCCATTTAACCAAACCTCTCCACTGTTTCGTGCTTGTTGTCAGGGGATTTGTTGGATTTTTTTATAATCCTATATAGCTGTACGGGTTGTCCACATATGTTGTGAGGTCTTAAGCCTACTACGTAAAGTGTCGTGAGATGAGGTTTGTGGTGCTATATGAATAAAGCGAACTAAATGTAGTCTTTATATACAATATAAAGACTGCATCTTTTTTGCAGCATCAAATAAGCCATGTCAGCCACACTGCAGCTTTATTTGAAGTTCTTCTGAAGATCCATAAACAGCAGTGCTTGTGAAAGTCCCAACGATTACCAGCTATGCCTGGTAACCATTGGTGATGGGAACATTTCCTAAAAGGAAAAATGACTCTTTGGTGGTGACTTACATTGTAACTTGAGCTAGAGTTTAGCTTACGACGGCCAAGAACTGGAGAGTACACCCAATATCTGCCATCTGCATACTGATGACGGACACACACACACACACACACACACACAGATGAATGGAAATATGCATTAACATGCACACAAGACAATATAGAAAAGAAGAAGAAGAAGAAGAAGAAGAAAAAAGGGAAACATTTCACACAAACACATACAAATGTGGTGCAGACAACGACAGGACGCATAAATGCAGAATAACAGATAGAAAGAATGCTGATACAATGCTGATACATTCAAAAACATGAACTATGACTGGAGGAGCTCGTGCTTTGAAAAAAAAAAAAATCATTTTAGGTGTGTATATACAGTACGTGCATACTGTAACAAACACGCAGCCCCCTCACCATCATAACTTTATCACGCTGTCCTGGCTGGGCCACTGCATGAGACCCAGTAGATCAATGAGACAGAGGGAGAAAAATACCTTTACTCCATGGAAGTGGAATCTTTTATAAATGTAATGGTGTGTGTCTGGGTTTGACATCTATAGCTGGCCTCACTGTTTTGAAACTGGCAGATAACTAAAGGGAACTTACAAAGTAGATGTCGGACACCTGCACTTCCCCATCCAACGAGTTGTGGCTGCTTGACACAGACATCTGATTGCTCAACGTGCGCGGTTCCTGCAGAGGCATTTGTGGCCTCGCAGGGACAGAGGAGGAAGGTGTCGAGGAAAGATTGTGGGAGGAGCTCTGTGTGGAGGAATGAGGAGACGCAGGGCAGATGGGAGTAAATGCTGAGGCAGGAGGTAGAGTGGACGCTTTAAGACCTGATGTGGGAAGTGTGGACTGTGCAAATGAATGAGAGACTGGAGAGAAGAGAGTGGAAGACTGAGAAACTGTGGGAGAGGTGAGTGGCTTGGTGGATGGACAGATGGATGAACAAAGTGTGTAGGATGACTGACCAGATGACTGAGCAGTGGAGGAGGAGGACACAAAGGCAGGAGGAAGGGTGGAGGAGGAATATGCTGAGGATGGACTAGTAGAGGAGGGAGTGGTTGAAGTAAGGACATGGTGGTGATCAGGTGACAGATGGCTGGGAGAGGTCGTTTCTGTCATCTGCGTGAGCTCCGTGCTCTTTGGGATTTTACTGAGTGATGAAATAAACACAGTTACAAGACTGATATGGACATTATCCTGGTATACTACAGCAGTAATGTGTACAGTATATGTGAGTACCTGAGCTCCACCTCTACCGTTATGGTGTCCTGCTTTTCTCCATGAACTTCAACAATCCCTTTATGTGACCTGAAGTATGCACGAGAAATCAAAACTAGATACGTTAAAAGAATGAAACCACAGAAATAGTGTTATTATACTATGATATTCTCACCTGGCCACACATGGCGAACGTATTTGCCTTCTGTTGCGAGGATGCTCCGGTGTATCAAACGGAGTGGTGGGTAAGGAGTTGTTAGAGGAGAGGGTGGTAGCGATAGACGCAGTAGTGGCATCTTCAAATGAGGGAGGAGTGCAGGGGGGCTCTTCTCATAGCGCAGCGGCACCGTTGGGTGAGAGGTCATGAGCCATGGGGAAAGAAGAAAAAAATACAAAGTAAATGATCAGTGAAAATGCTGGGACACACAGCCGGATAGCATCTCTACTTGTTGTACAGCTGTTATTTATAGTATTGCGGTATGCACCGTGTAAAGTGTTTATCACTAAATATCTAGTGGTGATTTGTTTACGTTGCTATTGCTGCTGTTCTGCTGCTGTGACTGTGAACCATTTTGAAGAGAATTTACAAGAGGTCCTACCATTGATGTCCAGCATGGTGAAGATGCAGGCTCCACGTAGGTTCTCCAAGTTGTCCTGGTTTTCCTGCTTCTCCTCACTCAGCGAGGGACACTGCCCAAGTGAGCTGGTTCCGGCAGTGGACTTGGTGAGAGTTCCTCTGCCCCTCTTAGATGGAGAAGATCGCAGTGCTAGGAGAGCGGGAAGAACTTTACTCGTACTGATTTTACAAATGAAACAACCAATTCTGGAGCACGTGTTAATGTTTTATGCATCTTAGTAGACTCACAGGAGCTCTTCTTGAAGACAATGCTACTACAGAATTTATAAAACCTCTCAGCATAGAAATCAGGTCTGTGAACTGACACTGTGTCCTATGTGGATGGGGAAGCAGCCATGACAAAGACACAGAGACAAAACATATGTATCAACATACAAAATAAATAACTTACGCACCAACTAAATGTAAGACACAATATTATATAACAACTATGCAGCTAGCTACTCACTCCATCATGGATGAGGGACTTCCAAGAGTGCTCCAGTTTCTTAACCAGTCTGTCAGACAAGACAATTAAATTATTTAGCTGCACTCGGTGACTTACTGTGGTTACCTGGCAACTACAGACTGAATCAGTGACTGGAGCATCATTACTAGATGTCAGTTTTAACATGTGTTTTAAAAACATCATGTGTTGTCATTTAAAGACACTATGACATGTTTACAACTTAAAAAGTCAGTTTAAGGTTAAAAATGACATGCTCAACATGCTCAAGCACCAATAAATTCACGTTGATACCCTGGTGAAGACCACTTACTGTATATGCAGGAAGACAAACACACTTCTTAATGAGAATTAGGATGTTGCCACTGCTCAGTGCCACTAGTTTTTCTTTCCTTTCTTTCCAATTAGTGATAAATGTAAAACAAATATCTGAAGCTGGTATTTCATGGTGCAGCTCTTTACTACCTTTAATTTAATTTTACCTGTAGGACTGCAGAATGTCAATTATTCCGATGAACAGCAGAAGATGCTCTCCTTTGCCATTGACAGCGGGAATACCACCCATTCTACAGAGAGATAGCAAAACATTTCCGTCACCTTTAAATCCATCGTTTTAATGCTGATGTGGGGAAGGCCAATACTATGAAACCGTGGCTCACGTGTCATCGTGGTCGAGGGTGTTCCTGCACGCTGAGCCGCCCTGTATGGACTCCATGGCGCTGGAATACAAGGCTCTCTGGGGTGCGGGCTTCTTTTCATCCCCACCTCCTACAGGTGAGCCCTGAAACTGATGCTCTCTTTCTGCTTGGGTCTTGTTGTGAACCCCAAGCAACAAACTGTAGTCCATGATCTTAAAACTCTCCAGAACCTGTTGTGAAATATAAGCATGGGATTGGAAAACCTGAGAAAAAATGTATGAACTATTCTTTTATGCTACTATTTCACTGTCCTTAAATTCATCCTCTTTTTATTTACAATAGTTTATGTATTTCTAAAATATACCGCATCACCCTCCTCTCTCTCACCAGACAGTCTCGCTGCAGAGTTTTGACCAGCGCGTTGTAAGTGTCCTGGTCTAGAGTGAGGCCATCAGGAGTGTTACTCAGGAAGTCCAGGTCTTTAAAAGTGGGCCTCGACTTCTCCCTTTCCTTCTTTGAAGCTCGCCTCTTGTATGTAGATCCCTTCAGATCAAATTTGAGGTGCATACGGACAGAGCGCGGTAATATGTTGTTCATCACAACAACTCTGATGTTCTTGCCCCCGCACTGGACGCAGTAGAGACCAAAGAACTTTGGCAGCAAAGTGCGAGGGTTCTGGTTCAGGTTCTAGGGAGAAAAAGATTGAGAAGACAAGGAGTGTTTTGGTTAAATAAACGTGCGCCTGCCATTCAGCTTGTGTATGTGCAACGGCCTAGCACCTTAAGGAGAAGTTAGGCTGGTACTCAGTCAGGTACAACCTCTTTGCTCTAATCTACTACAAAGACACCTGCTGGCGTCACTGCCTACTGAAGCGCCTGAACGCCGGGGGGTAGGATAAAGGGGATAAGGGTGACTAGAAGTTTTAGCTGCTGTTAGGATATGAGATTAAAACTTTTATATAATTTAAATATACTGTTTAAGCTCAATCTTGAACAGCTTCTTAAGTTGGCTAACAAAAGTGACGGAAGTAACAAGATAGACTAAACAAATACCACAGCCAGAGTATGCTGCTAAAAAAAGCAGTGCACACACCCCCAACCCCACGCATCCAAATCTCTGATTCAGTATTCAATAATAATCGGGTAGAGATGAAACATTCTGTTACCATATAGTATCCAGGAAGCAGCTTCTGTAGGAACTCAGCCTCCTTGTGCTGCACTGTTTTGATGATGAACTCATCATCACACGTAACGTAGAAGATGGAGCCGCTAGCTCCTGGATTTGTCAACTCGATCAGGGGCTCATTACACAGCGAGTACTAGACAAAGCACAGACAGAAGAACAGATATTAGGATTTAAAGTGGTGTTTGATGATTTGACCTGGTCTTTCAAAATGCAGTACAGCCACAAAAGCTTCCACTACACTGCACTGAATGAAAAGTCTGACCCTCTCACAATGAAGAAGGCTTTTGATAATGTCATTAAATGTCATCTGTGTTTGTAATTTCAGTGTCACGGTTATTGCGGGGAAGTGTATCACCGTTAATATTGGATCCAGTACATTTTTCAAATGGCCAACAAAAAGACTAATATATACGCCCACTCACTCCAGCATTGCTGAGCAGCAGCAAAAAGGGACCTTTTACAGTGCAGATGTGTACAAAAAAAATGTGGGTGGGAAGAATCACACATTTAAACTACTTGAATTGTATACGCTCTACATCATGACATTTATGTCTCACTATAGTATAAATAACTCCAATGACATTAAATTACCTGAGGAAATGCTTCTTCCACTGACTACATGCTCGTGCTGAATATTATATTATAGCAGGAATTATGCTAAACTAAAGCGAGCATGCTTCTAGCATGGAGAAAAAGTGTCCATTGTTGTTTTTGTGAAGTCAAAAATACGTATTTTAACAAACATTTGCTACTATTTTGTTCATGCAGTACAGACATATTGATCGTCCACCACTCCACCGTCAACCCGAACACATGGAGACAAAAACACAAACAAGCCTCTGTCTGCTGATACTACTTGAAGTTAAAAAAAGAAAGCTTTAGTCTTCTAGTCTCCCTCTGGCAGAGACAGAGTGTGAGCTTAAATGTGCAGCTGAGCACCCAGTAGGTCACCACAAATGTTTTCATTTGTGTGCTCACCGTGATGCAAGATATGTGATGGGAAGTTCTTTTGGGTCTTTTTACTGTTTGTATGGTTCTCTTTTTTAATTTGTATAGCTGTTTAATGTCCATCTTCACTTTCACTGCACGATTCAAGCATTCAAATGCAATGCATCACGAATCATCAGAAAAAATAAACGTCTCACCAAGTAGTCATCTGGTCGGATTCCAAACAGCTCCCGGAAGTAGCGGAAGGCCACAGGAGCATAGGTTTTAAACCTAAAGTCTGGGAAATGATGCGCTGGTGTGAGGTTACTGCCTTCACTATGTGGGGTGTGACGAGAACAACAGGAAGATTAAAAGAGGATAAAATATTTGTATTAGATACTGTCAGAAATGCATACTGTATGGACAGCAAACTGCATCCATTCACATACACACACCTGGGGAAGAAGATGCTTTCGACCACATAGAAGTCCTGCATCAACACATCTCTCTCAGGCTTGGAGCTGAGGTTGCCGACAGTATATCCAATTCCCAACTGGATGGCCCCTTTCAAGGCAGAAGAGGTGGTCTGGAGGTGGAGAACAGTGAAAGGAATAACAGAACAGGTGTGGGCGGAAAGCACAATGCCTAGCCAACCAACGAACAATTATTAAGGAAGCAAAAACAGTGACAGATGAAGAGGAAAGCATACTTTCTTGTATGTTGTCTCTCCTGAGGCATCCACCCTTCTGTGGCCAATCTTTTTCTCATGGGTTTGGCCTGCTCCAAAAGGGGACGGCATCTGGCATGGAGACAATACAAGGAAACGAAAATGTTGCAGGATATTGGTGCTATATATATTATACAGTATGTTGTTTTATTGGAGACAAAAGGGAATTCAACCATGCACCAAATCAATACAGACTCAAGAAGGGAAGTGTAGACTGAAGTATCCTCTCACCTCTCCTATCTGAACCTGTTTGGCTGAATCTGTGGATAGAGAGAGACAGAAGGTGCAGGACATATAAGCTGAGAAGCACGTAGATCAGTATACTGCTCTGCATAATTAAGCAGCTATGTACCTCTTAGTGGCAATATTATTATCTAACATATATATAGTCAAATACCTTCTGATTAGTTTTATTTTACTCTCTAATTGAAATGGACATTACACAGTCACTTATTGTACTGCAAACTGTACAAATATGTAACTTCATCGAGCAGAAATATTAGTGGTTAAACTCACCGGCAGAAGAGTTCAGTCCCTACAGGTTACGGGTTAGCAAATATAAACTAATCCAGGATGGAAAGAACACAATATCATGCAACAAAGGTCCTTGTTAAATCAAAGTCTGACATGCATCAGTCAAACCACCACAGTTAAATGGATCAGTTCGATTTGCACAGACAAAGTAAAAACTCTATTGGATTGACTTCCTCTCTAATCTGAATGCTGTCATTGGCCAATGTCTTCAGATTACATCATTGGCCAATCACACACAAGGATTAAAAAGAGACTCATGAAGGACGCAACTGCACCGTGTCTGCACGGTATGTATCTGTGCATAGAGGAGGATGAGAGAGCAGGCGGGAAGGAAGCGAATGGGAAGAGACTCGCATTACTTGAAACAACTTGGTTTTTTATCACCATGCTGAATTTCATTTCAGGTCATGTGAGGGTGAGGATTAAGGAAGTGCTGCTGACGGAGCAGGGATAATGAATCTTTAAGCCACGTTAAAGCACACGCTGCAGCAGATGTTGCTGTCACCAAGGCACCACAGAATGCAAGTTAATGGACAATATATTTGGAATCATTATGACTTATCATTTGTCGGTCAGTGGATTCAACCAAAATGCAATCTGAACCATCAAAAACGTGCAGCTCATTTAATTTTAAATTCTGAGAAGAGTGAAGCAGTACAGCTCTCTGGAGCAACACACCCCTTATGAAGACTCTTTGGCTGCCTGCAAGTGCATTAATAATAAAACTGTCTACAGCCATATTAGTGACACTGTGCTTTGAGCTAAATGCTAACATCAGCATGCAGACAGCGACTCTGATGTTCAGCTGACACACTGTCCACCATGATCACCTGTTCAGATTAGCATGTTAGCATGCTAGCACTCGATAATTAGAATAAAATACATATTGTATATATCTATCTGCACCATAACGGTGGACTAACAGACCTACAGACTGCATCGTCACTATCCTTCACCAGCAGCATGGCTCACACATTGAAATGAAAAGGCTGATGTTGAAGCATATTGTTTTGCAAAAATAAATGTAGACACAAACTGAACAGAAAAAAAAGACAAAACAAAAATCAGTATGCAGCTCATAGAGTTATGTGATTCCTTTCTGTTTGGGTCTGACGGGACACGGATGGCCGCTCACACCTGTAGCCCGCATCACAACCTGTCAGGCACAACAAGAAATGTTATGCGTGACAGAGTAAGAGTCTTTGCAGGATTAGGGTCAGGCCATAATAATGTGACACTGGGCTGCAAGTAGTGGCAGATTGGCAATAGGGGAGCCGCCCCACCAGTCTCACATAACATAGAAGAAGATTGGATAATTTTAGAAAAACATTAATAGAAACATTCTTTATATTGTACAAACTGTGAGGACTGTGTATGACCTGCATTCAAGTGTAGTTTAAAAATAGTCTCATTTACCACAACGAAAGGTTTTCTACCCAAAACAAAAACTACCTCACCCCTAAAAGGGAGGCTCCACACCAGGAAATTCAACCGGAAACTCACCACAAGGCTTGTTTTTGGTTTACAGTCTGTCAGAGGGTGAGGGACAAGCTGCTTGACTGCATGTTCACAGGTGAAGGACAGACAGGAGAAGTGTACCTAAGTTTACAGGCAGCTCACACACTAGAGATACTGTCAGGGTGGAGGTATGCCTTGAGGCCTGTGTAAAGAGGATTATCAGATGAGAAAATGACAGCGTGTTGTTGTGACACTAAATAAAAGTAGATCTTATAGATGCGCACCTGCTGTAGGAACCCAAGTATAATCTGGTGGATTTGACATGAAGCATGTCAGCACTGAAAGTAACTGTGTGCATGACCATGACCATGCAAATTAAACTGTCTAAGAGACATCTGTGCACAATGTCTTCACTGTAGACTAATTGCAGCCATGTCACTGAAATCAACATCCTTGCATCTTTAGGGAGACCTCGTGTTTCTGTGAGCCTCTAACCTCATTTTAAAACAGTATGAGCAACCTTATTAGGACACTGTGACAGTGTTCATTCTGCTGATGTGACTGTCATTGTGTGTCTGGGATGCTGCTCACTTTGTTCCAACTTCCCACTTCCAGTATCCCCCTTACCCCAAACGATGGGACGTCTTTGCAGCTGACTAACAATACACGACTCTGCTAAGTGAAGACATACGAACCGGTGTCCTCCAGGTCCAGCTGTAGACAAAGTCCAGCGGCCGCGACCTCAGTCGTAGTCCCGTCATTCCCAGTCTCCGCAGTGCCCGTGTCCATCTCCCGGACGGTTCTCGTTTCCACGACGCGCCGCCGTGTCCTTCCTCCTCATCGACAACCAGATGCGACGCTACGCACCCTAAACTCGTGCAATTTACGGCTCTTTTAATGTTCACTGCTACAGTGGCAGCGTGCACAGCGCGGTGAACGTGTATTCGTGGCTGCTAGTCGACATCCAGCGGTGCTGATCATCTCTGCCGCTGTGCGTCATCACTGCTCACGCAGCTGCTGGAGAGCGCGCAGCCACAGCATCTCTCTTTTATACATGTATGTTCTGCATCACATAGGGCCAAGTACAGTCACACTTAGAAATTGGACGTGAAAATAGTTTAGTTATATATTTTTATAGGATAAAAATAGTCGAGCAGGGCAGAGACAAGTGGAAATCTAAGTGAAATGATATTCATAAACAGTGTTTCATAGTAAAAGGTACACAAGCAAACAAAAAGAGACCCGAATGTGATGGAGCACACTGGGATAAACTGCCTAAATCCAGATGTGGAAACAGAGACTCTGAGCTGCAACTGTAGTGAGGCTTCACAGAACGGAGTTAAAACTGTGTATATTTTGACATTTGAAATGTTTTCTAATGTCTCTAAAAATCTTTTTTCACTCTATTATAGAAGACTGATCAGAAAAGCAGACTTAATTCCATAATCTGATTTGCACAAAACCTGCTTTCATCATAAACTGTGTGCTATAGACCTATACAGGTGCTCCTGTAATATTCAGTGTCATGACTACGACAGTTCTTATTTCATATCAATGTTTCCTATGTGGATTTAAATTAACTGTTAGCAGACATTGCCGTTTCTACTTTATTATGGCATTGGCATGATTAGGACTTCAAAATAAAACAAACATGTTTACTTGTAGTTCAAATTATTCTATGTAAAAGTTTATATTATCAGTTACATAACATAAGCATAATCTACTGCTATAAACATACTAAAATAAAGAACCAGTATGTGAACAAAGAGTCAGAAGCTTTACAGTGACTCATGCTAGATTCTTTTATTAAGTGCATCTAAATGGACAAATCAGTGTTTGACACAAATTTAAGAATGCAATAACATCCCATAGTAAGTAATGATTCATTACTATGCCACTCAGTAGGTCAAGTGAAAACATTTTTTGGTAGCATTGAAAAAAATGTTAAAAATGTTGGGTATCATTTGTGCTTACATCAAACAACATTAACAGAAGCACAAACAAGTTGCTGAACATTCATTGAGGACTCGATGACATTTGCATAAGGAAAAGAAATGGCTCTGGAGAGACTGAAGTAAGATGCGTAGTTCTTTACTTTGGGTAAATAGTGACCGACTCTCGTTTGTTCTTACAGGGTTTGGTGTGGGTGGGCTCTGGAGATTAGCTGCACGCTGAGAATCATCAGGTTTGTCCTTCCCAATGTTGGGTTTGCAGACAGACCGTCACTGGTCCAAATACACACACGCACACACCAGTACACTGAAGTACAGGACAGGAGTCAAATATATGGGAGACGGGGATTAGAGGTATGTTGGTAGGTCCTTCTCCACCACCTGCACAGATAAGCGAGTGGAAATACTTTAATACAAAACTGAATATACCAGGTACTACAAGGACAGAATCTGAAGGAAGTTATATCAGTTGCTCTGTCTTAGCAGCCTTAATACAAATTCAGTATTTCTTTACACTTACTAGCCACTTTTAGCTATGACAAACCTAATGCATCACCTTGTCCGAATATACGTAAACAAGCTAGAGATGAACAATAGTTTAAATCAAATCAGCAAGAACCTTTTATGAAAGGTGTCCGTTTCTCAGCATGCAAAGCAATAATAAAACCACAGTGAGCGCCACTTACGCTGGGGTCATCTGTTGGTCCATATCTTTTCACCACCTGTCCCTCTCTATCTATAAGAAACTGTTGGTAAGAAATCAAAGTATTAGAAAAAACACTTTATGCAGCTGTTGAAAGTGAATCAAGCACATTTTTATGTTTCTTTAAAAAAAGTACTATAAACTATATTAAATATTACCTTTGTGAAGTTCCATTTAATGCTACTGTAAGAGAGAAATAAAAAATATATTTTACTACAACACAAATGTCAGGTATTACCATTATACAACAGCCAACATACAATGGACCAGTGACTAGTCTGCATTAGTTAAAAACAATCTTTGTTTACTCAGTATATAACGGATCAATGCATTCCTTCAGTGTCCTAAAACAGTAGGATATGCTGGTTTGTACTAATGTTACATACGAAAACACCACCTTTGAAGAATATACAGCCACTGAAACAAGACGGCAAGATTACATAAAACACAGAGGTATCCTTTAACCAGCTGTCACAGTCGCCGAGGAGGTTAATGAAGTTAATTAGTAGGACATAAAAGTCCTTACATACTGAGATAAAACATTACAGGGATTATAGCAGGGAATCATTGATGGAGAACTGGTAACTGGTACTTTGGTAAACTGCATGTACACAAAGCACAGGTAGAAAACGTATTCATGATAGGGTTGACAGGGTGGAATGAAGGAGGTAATTTAAACTATTTGTATAGTCATGTTTCATTTTATTAAGTAGGCTTAAAAAAATAAGACATTAACTTACTTTCCCAGTGTTCCTTTGCCTTTGGGCTGAGCCTTCATCCACTTCCAAAGAGGGTGAGCATTGTCTCCGTTCACCTCAATCTTGCTGAAGAGGTCAAACTCAGCATCGTAACCTTTAGCGAACTCTTTTATCTCCGCCTCAGTACCTGGCTCCTGTATTACACAAACAGTTAAAAACTTTGTGTTTTGCGACTGAAGTACTGGTAAATATATCAGGAAGACTTCATTACAAAAACATTTGGTGTTGTTGACACTGCCCTGAAGTGTATGCAAACCTCCATACTTGTTCAACAGTGTAAAGATTAATTATTATTTAAATGACCACCATCTGGCAGGACAACTGTATACTAAAAGGGACAGTCTGACAGAGGGAAGGTGCAACATAATCAGCCACTGTGTTATTTTATTAGCAACACAGAGAATGTTCTTGTGATACAGGACAAAATAAGTCAAATCAATTGCACAAAGAGTGTGTTACCTGTCCTCCAAACTGGTTGCATGGGAACCCCATGATGCGTAAACCCTTCTCAGCATAGGAGGCGTGCATTCCCGCTAGCTGAGTGTAGTTTACTCTGGTCTTTCCTCATTTAGAGGCCACATTAACTATGATACACACATACCCTCTGACACGGAAAGACAAAAACAAACGAGACGTTAAACTGAGGAATCAAATGAGAAAACTACTACTTTTCAGTATATAAATGACAGCTGCAGTCAAAATAATCTACAAGCTATGCACATGCGAGTTAAATGTGCTTCATAAATATAGAAGTTCTTTGGCCTTTATTAAAGTTTAAAGTCAAATGATGACATTCAGACCTTACCTGTATTTCTCCAGAGACACCTCATTGCCATCGATGTCCTTGGCAGAAAACTCGTAGATTGACTTGGCAGTCTGCCAGTCTCCCACCTGAGCACACTGCATAGACATCACATATGAAGCTTGTGATTGAACTGAATAAGACTGCTGAAGGTAGAGCTGAAACAGCCAAATGGTCAAGTTAACCTCAAGCATCATAAATCATGATAAGGGAGAAAATGCAAGATAGTTGACCACGGCTCTTTAGACACTGTGGACTTTGGCCCATTTTGTTTCACAATGATTGTGGCACCAGTTATCTTCACGTCTGTCTCTGTCTGAGCATTAAAAATTCAGCTCTTTGATTCACTTAATGTTACATCATTAATTACCACGAAATAAAAAGGACAAACTGGCTTTCCCACAGGTCTCACGGTAATTCTCATTACTCAGCTAGATGATTACTTAATAATACGCCCAACTTTAACGACACCGTTAACCCTTAGGGCAACGCTATCGTTACAACAGAGGCAGCTAATCACACCGCTCATACGTGTCAGGTAAACGATACTTCGGACATGAATTAGGCCAGACTCGGATTTGTGTAATTTAGGCGGTAACCGCATAGTTACCACCCGCCACCGGACGTCTAACGGTAAATACGGTCATTTTAGCGTAGCTAAAACACGAAGCTACATCAGCATCGGACACATTTGCGCGTAGCACCACGTTTAAAAATAGCCCCACACGTTATTTCGCTGCCAGGCAGCAGCGGGCACATTCATGTTGAAACCAAACCAAACGGAAAAAAGAAGACAGATGTTTTCATACTCTACAGACTTACCATGCCTCTCAATATGCCTCTGCTCCCCACCAGACCTAACAACACCGGCGGTCCCCTCACCCACATGAAGGCCACGCTGACGACAGAGACCACGTGACCTGTAGCACGGCCCACTTACGTAATGCGTACGACGCTTTACATTCTTCTTCTTCCCATCCGTTCTCTGGCGGATATATGTTCTCCGCCACCTACTGTGTCGGTAATGGGAACTCTTTCATATCAAAGCTGTAATTTTACCGTTATTCCAACAGAGGGAACTAAGTAACTGTATAAAATATTACTATTGTTTACATGATATTCAGATACAGTAGGATGCTACATGGACATGTCAAGAAAAAAGATGACGTTGTGATTAAAGAGATATTCGAAGGCATCTGAGGGCGGTCTTATGGATGCTGTTTATTTCAGTTTATTGTTATAATATTAACCTGAAAATGCATGAATTCTAATAAGCTGATTTGTAGTGTTTTGTATTGTTAAGGTGCATTCTATGTTGCATTTGGAAGTTTTGATGATTGAATAGTAAAGAAGATCAACATCTGAGCAACAATCAGCTATAGTCTGCCAGTCTGGAGACACTTTCCTTTTACATGCTCTCTTTAAACCATCAAAACCTTTTGCTGCACTTATATTAGGCCAAGTACGATTCACATTCTCGTTCTGGGACATTGCTTTGAAATAGCCAGTGATCTGACGTCAGAATTGTGGTGCCACAATTAAAGTTCCCATGAAACCATATTTTCAGAATCAAAATCAACTTTATTCGCCAAGTATGTTGCACATACAAGGAATTTGCTTTTGGTCGTTTCTAGCTTCTCTAGGTCAGTACAGACAGAAAACAAGTACACGAGAAACAATATTAAGGGCAAATTAAAATTAATTACAAATTATAGACAAGACAGAAAGACAAGACAGTGTGTGTGTGTGTACAGTGTGCCGAGTTGAGTGCAGTTGTGTTCATAAAGCAGCAGCAATCAGCCTGCATTCTGACCCTTGAAGTGTACAGGTCCTGAACAGAGGGCAGAGGTGCACCAATGATCTTCTCTGCAGTTCTGACTGTGCGCTGCAGTCTGCGTTTGTCCTGTGCAGTGGCTGCTCCAAACCAGGCTGTGATGGAGGAGCAGAGGATGGACTCAATGACAGTGGAGTAGAACTGGATCAGCAGCTCCTGAGGAAGGTGGAACTTCTTTAGCTCTCGCAGGAAGTACCTTTTTGAGGAGGGAGCTGATGTTGGTCTCCCTCCTTAAGTCTTGGGAGATGAACCAAAGAACTTAAAGGTTTCAGCCACTCACACAGGACAGCAGAGTATGGTGAGGGGGGGTGGAGCAGGGGGGTGTCGTCTGAAGTCGACTATCATCTCCGCTGTTTTCAGCGTGTTCAGCTCCAGAGTCGTTCAACCTCCCGTCGATACGCAGATTCATCACTGTCTCTGATGAGGCCGATGACTGTGGTGTCGTCTGCGTACTTCAGGAGCTTCACACCTGGGTCGCTGGAGATGAAGTCATTGGTGTAGAGGGAGAAGAGAAGAGGAGAGAGGACACAGCCTTGTGGGGCACCAGTGCTGATGTGACGTGTCTGTTCCCATCTTCACCTGACCTTGACACAGCGGCAGAGATGTGTTGAAGTTGTGGGTGAAAACAGGGGCTAGTTGTTCAGCACAGACTTTCAGGCAGGAGGGGCTCACTCCGTCTGGGCCGGCAGACCTTCGTCACCTTTCTGTCTCTTGAAGAGACGTCTCACCTCCTCTTCAGATGTCCTAAGGTCATCTTCTTGCTTCTATAAGTGGACGTATTCCCTGTTGAAGCTGAATATTAAATATTGGAGTGAGACTCAAGGAACCTTAAATTACCTGTAAACCAACAGGTTGTTAGAGGCAGAGGAAGGTTAATGTAGCACAAACAAGTATCTGGAGGTATACATAAAGGTCACATTTAATCTGAAAGCAAACCTTCAATTCATATCCACCCCACTGAGTCATTATTAATGACATTTCATTATTTGCTTGTATCTCTACAGATTAGTTTAAGCTGCAAGATATATGATTCACATGGATGTATTCCATGCAGTTTTGCATATAATTAGGTCCCATCATCACTGATTTATAAGATTTATAAAAAAGAAAGTAATCGGACCGAATCAACATTCTGTACTGTCTAGACTGTGAAAGCAAAAATAATTAAAGGAATGCTGCAGACAAGTTCACTTTTAGTGGAGGCTGTTGGTTATCTGTACGTTAACACACACACACAAATGCAGTATTCGGGTGAAGCAGAGGTCATATCTTGTGAAGATGAGGCATTTAATTAGGGTATGATAAAACACAGCACCAGCGACAGGTTTCCACCTGAAACATCCAGTGTAAAGCTTCTAATTAAACACCTCATGTACAGTACATAGCCAATTAAAACTCAAATCAGAGGGGATCTACTGTGAAGGACATGACTACAATTAGTGTAGTATGCATATGTGTGGAGAAGTCAGGGAAAGATGCTGTAATTAGTTTCTCCTCGGGCTGTACTGTCAAACTGTAGATTTAGGGAGTATTGCAGTAGGTTTTTGCTGTGCATATGTTTTCTTCTACTCCGCTGCACTGACATTAATTATTGTTTAATGACTTTGCATGAACTGTAAAGTCATTAAACAATTTTAAAATGCAGCTGCACCTGTTGCACACACACACACACACACACACACATGCATAAATACACATGCAGGTTTGATCAAAGCAGTGAGGATAGTAAAACTGCTACATGACACTAACAAGCTATCCTAGTCACTGTGCAAGTGGCTCAGCAAAGCTAATGAAAGAAGGTTTGTTTGTTTACTTCACCACATCTCACAGGCAGTGAATTAATAAACTACTTCCATCAAAGGCAGAGCAATAAAAAGTTGTTACAGGTCAAAGATTCATTCATTACTGTATGTGCGCCACATGTAAGTATAGAAAAGCCACATGTGAATGAAATACTTTATACACAATTTTAGCAAAAGGATTAAAAAAACAGAAGACACAATGTTAGACATAGCAATTTTGCACGTGTTTACTTAGGAGGTAAACAATGGAACATTTAAAATGGCACTTATGCTTAGTTCTGTCTAAACAGTAGTGTGTGGTTAGAATAAAAATATGTATAGGATGTAGTTGCCTCTGATCTTCTGTACAGCACTGAAAATAGCTACACACATCATGACATAATGAATGTTTGATATCTTTAGCGAACGGCACAAAGAAGCTTTATTGCTGACACCTCTTTCACCAATGCGCTATCTGAGTTCATGCACCATAAAGAGAGAGAGAGAGAGAGAGAGAGAGAGTTAACCCTGGCTGAATAATGAGGAATCATATCTGTGAAGAAATGACCATAATGAATAGGAAGAGACAGAAAACAGAGAGAAACAAACAAGTTTCATATTAGGAAAAAAATAGTTGCCTAGAAACAATCTCTGCTAAACCTGACTCTCCCCACCACCACCCCACGACATACAAGCACACACACACACACACACACATACACAGAGATATGCGCACCATGAGAGATAAGATCAGATGCTTCAAGAAAAGTTAGGGTTATTTCTCACTGTTCCTAAGCAACACGTTTTGCTGTTTTCTTTTCCTTGTCATCTCTCTCTGTCAGCTCAATTGGAGATTAATAGTCAGAGACAGAAATTAAGTTGACCACAAAACTTTAGCAATTTGTCAAAAGTTTACTTCATAGTTTAGAGCAGAATGGTAGAATGGAAATTATTATCACTAGGGTTGGACCACTGGGAGAAAAAATAAAAAGATTAGAAGATTTTTTTCGTCCATTTAAAGCCAACCAAAAAAACAACCGACACCACCAGCCTCCACTGTGCCACACCGGTGCATATTTTAGAATACAAAACAAAAAGAGTAATGAAAACAGATGGCAACCTATATTTGCACTGGCAGAGAATCCTTTACATTTAACCCTCGCACTCTGAGGGGCTTGGTTGGCAAGGCAACAGATTCTGCAGTCTGTTTCCCATGACTGCATCTCGATAGTCCAGATCAGCCTCTGTATCCCTCCATCTTCCTTTAGAGAACACAAGAAAGTCCAGGCAGGCATGACATGTGTCGAGACATTCGATGTTATGCTGACAGGCCATTGGCAGCCCGCTCACTACATCCTACACTGTATCTCTTAAATCCTCTCCCAGGATCAATTTAATACCTGAAGCTTTAGCTGCGACTCGAAACCTGCTTGACAAGCATTGAAGCTCTAAACAAAGCACGTTTTTTTTTATTTCAGTCAAGTGAGGAACTACGTACTGCTGTCAAATAGTTATGTTCTTAAACATTACATTTCCAAACATGTTGTCTCCTCCATAAAACAATCAGTGAAGTGAAAATGCATCTCTTCATAGTTTTGAAACTGCTCCTTTTTCTTCAGCTAAAATAGAATTAGCTAAACGGATGTTTTTGTTTTATGTCACTGTGACGATGTATTCTGTCACGCTGCACACGTAATCCAGACTAATGAAATGTCAGAGAAATTAGCAGGAAAATTCAGTCTTGCTATTGCATGGCATACTGATTGAAACACCACCCACAGTAGGTTTTGTGTGTTACTTGTGCACACTTCAGCGATATGGAAAGAGGTGTTGTTCTTTAAGTGGAGGACGTAACATAGTGAATGTAACACTTTCACAGTAGACACACTCGACTTACTATGCAATGAAACAAGGTACGTTATTAATAAGAAATGATTTTCCTTGGACCAGTCATTGGGGTCATTTGTTGTGATGTAGCAAAAGTCAGTTCAGACCTTTTTAACTCTACAGTGTAAAAAAGAATGGCAATAAAAAGACACTCAGCAGCAGTGCCTGGCGTCGGCAAAAATACAACCGAATCCCTACAGTGTCAGACAAGAGATGTTGCGTTCTAATGAAACAAAAACTGAATTCTTCAGCTGTAATTAAAAGTGTTATATCTGGAAAAGAAGAAGGCACAGCTCATTAACCATTTAACATGATCCCTGCTGTGAGGCAATGAGGTGGCAGCATCGTGCTGAGAAGGAGCTGCTATAGACCGTCAGGGACGGGTACACTTAAATAAGAGATACGAAATAAATGGAATATGAAAAAAAACCTCAAAGAGAAAATTATTTAGACTTTGCTGGAATGGTGTTTTGTTGTGCAGATGGACTTAATCTTGAGTTTACAGGAAAATCATTTATTTATTTTATGTGAAAGTCTGTCTGCAAGTTAAGAAATCTTGTATTTTGTGTTGTTTGTTTAAATTAATTAATTCACAAACCAAAATGTAAAAACTCCATGTTATCATTCATGAATATATACACACACACACACACGCACACACACACACACATATATATATATATCTATATATATCTATATATATGAAGGGAGAGTGAG
>JAUMTR010000009.1:7180718-7340704 GCA_032270685.1 Microctenopoma stevenorrisi
TATATATATATATATATATATATATATATATATGAAGAGAGAGAGAGAATATGTAAATTTACAGCATCAGTCTAACGAGGGCCTACAGGTGCTCAGAAGCAAACCAGGGAAAGGGTAAAGTAGCAGAACAAGGCAAACTCACCAAAACACAAAATAGCGCTGTCGCCTCCCCACTAGAACAACCTGGGCTGAACTCCACCACTCAGCAGGGTGGCTGCCTTTTCCTGCAATCCACTGACATGCAGTCCTGGCGACTCCAAACTGCTCATAGGTGTGAATAGTTGTCCGTCTACATGTCAGACTGTGATAGACTGGTGAATGGAATATTAGTTAGGAGTTCATAAGTTAACTTCTGGAGGTGGTCAGGACTGACAGGAATGATAGCAAACATTTCACTTGGGCCATTTTGGAAATAAAACAGAACAAATTGACAGTAATTGACACTCTTTTAAGGGTTTTCCCTTTATGTAACGTGAAAGTTTATTTGAGGTGGAACAAGCCAAATGAACGAGTTTTCATTCTCAGCAATATGAAGGAAATAACCCTTTGCCTTGTTTCTCCATATTACTTTTGGCAAAGGTGATGACAGCATTGGTGCTCATTTTAAAACTAACCTGACTGACACATCATTTTGAATCTAACCTGACTGACCATCCCCATTCACTGCATTGATAACATGACACCAATATGACTGAAACAAGCTTCAGCAGAAGCTCTGCAACAGCTTGTTAGATAAAATTGACTCCGAGGTACAGAGGCTCCATCTGTTTCCTAAAAGTCAATAAGCAGATGAACATGGCTATTCAACAAAGGTTTTGTAGCCTGAAGTGATTCAGTGTTGCAAAGGAGAAAGAGGACGTGAGTCATGTCAGATAAACAATGGTGAATGTGCCTCAGTTGGAAATGTACTAGTTAGGATTCAAGTCGTTTTAGACTATTACGACGCGTGATGTGCTGCTGGCTATCGCAGCACCGCTTTAGATGTGCTTTCTAAAGGGTGATGAGTGTATTAGCAATATCACAAATGGAAGCATAGGAGACCTCTGCTCACCTCCTGCCTCACAGACAGACAGACCTCTGTAGTTACGTTAAGAAAATGCCTTCATCTCCCTTGTCCAGTTATTATATTTAATTTGATTTGCCATATGACTGGCCCATATCTTTTTTGTCACTTCCTCTGTCTTTTTTCTCCCACCCCCTTCCCCCCTTTCTGTCTTTGAGGTGCACACCCTGCTGGGTTTCCTGTCTTTCCCTCAAGTAAATTAGTTGCTTATACTCAACTAATTGGTGCGAGTTCCTCCTCATCTACACACCACTCACACACAGCGAGTGCAACACATACACACCTTAAATAGTTTAATTAGCTTTTGTGCAGAGAGTAATGTATCAGTGTGATTTCCTGTTATGCTTCCATATCTTTCATGCATTTCAAAAGTGTAAAAGACTATATACGATTATCTGCAGCGCTTCCTTATTTCTGTTGCTTGCTTCCTTGGGTGAGTAGATTGTGACTCACTGGGATGGTGATGGAAAGTAATCTCAGTAAATTCCACCTCTACTCATCCCCATTGCAAACCTCAAAGACCTTTGTAGATATTCCTGCAGGCATTTATTTAGTAATTATCAAAAAGACCCTAGAGCCCTTTCAGCACAAAAACCCATGACTTTAATCTTTTTTATGTTTGGTGGCCTCAGCCTACTTCATCCAGAGACGTAAAAGAAAGATGAAGAGAAAAAAACATGACTAAACATAATGCCATAAAGTTACCTTTCTGGGGTTTATCAGTTCTGCTTCGGGACAAAACTTTCTGCTTTCTTACTTTCACTTATACTTATCGTAGCAACATTTTCACCACAATAACATCATATCACAAAAACACAGACCCCATTATCGGAGGTAAACAGAATGGCAAAATCAAACAACAATATATCCGTTACCTTCACACCCCTTTCTTGCATATTTAACGAGATAGATGTTTCTTTCTCATCAGCTCAGGTAGGACAGAAAAGAGGATTACCACAAAAGCTGTTAAACCCATACCACCAGGAGACTTAAGTAATTACACACTCCTGTGTCTATGAGGCATAACCAAGTGAGGAGGCATATATTTGGCAAGCTATAAATAAAATTTGATTGAAGGCATAATTGTTTGGCAGGGAGTTTCATCACAATTACAAATAAAAAAACAGGAGCATGCATTAAAACAGTAGAAGATACTCCATCCGCATTAAAACTTTACACATCTCTTCTCTTTCTGTAACTGTCCACGACTGACATTGTAGAAAAGACTTGTGTGCACACATGGAGCTCTTTGACAGGTGGGCATGTTCAGGGTTTGAAGGAAATTTGATTTATCTCTCCTTCGCCTCAGTTTCATGGGCTTGACATTTCCTTGTTGCTTTAGAAACAGAGAAAGAAAATGTCTCCCAGTTTTGTTCTGAGGGTTAAATGTCCGTATATTTCCCTCACTGGTTAAACTCACGTATGAAAAACAACATGTGTATTCCAGTGTGTATTTGATTAAATGTGTTTGTGATTAGTCCTGAGGGAGTTAGGTGGGTGGTTGTCGCCAGTTAAGTCCATCCTTAATTGGCTCGTATCACCGATCATTTGCATAACATCAGAAAAAAAAAATAAAATTCCCAAGCTTTCTTACATACCTTCAAATGGAATCAAATAATTAATTATATGTTGTTTTTTTTTCACATTAATCCTGAAGAAAGGCACGTGATGTGTAAGTAGTAATGCGTCTGGTTGAGTATTCTTTCAAACACACATACAAATCACAACAATGGCTTTCATAAGTTTGCTGGCACCTGTATCCCGTTTGCTGGAGGCTGAGTCTCCAACTGTAGTTTGTGGGAGTGTTAACAATATAAATAAATGCAGGCTGCGTGGTGCTAAGTGTGGCCGTTTATTGTCTCACCACGCTAGGTTCCCCTTTGTTTCAAACACCCTCACTGCTAGGCTGCCGTTTCGAGCACCTTTGGGTGGTCCAAGATATCTGACGGATAAAGACAACAGGACGGCGAACCTTTATATGAGAAAGGGTTAACGGGGTAACAAGGGCTATGCTGGTCACATATAGCGATTGCGTAGGCTTGTTTTTAAGTCACAAATAACAGTTCTGCTGTGATGATTCATGTACAACTAAGGAGAAATTTTATGTGAATGAGTCAGAGCATGTAACCAGCCAGGGAGCCAGGAATATACAGTCAAACCCCGACAATTTGTCAAGTGTGTGTAGGTTTTCTTGACATAGTTCTCCAAAGCCTTTCGCCCCTGTTGGTTCTTCAAGCTTCTCTTACACTAAGACAGGTGTCACATTTCTCACAGTTACATCACATGCACTGGAACAACACAATCACTTTGTTTTGACATGCTCTGTCAAGTGAGAAGGTCGTAGAATGACAGCTTCTGCACATCAAACAAAACTCGTACGTTGTGTACGTTTTTGAACAATGTCCCTCAGTGAGAATATGATGAACATATGTTTAATTATTAATTATGTGTATATAAAACTAAAAATATTGAGTTATTACGTGATTTGTGTATGATTTTGTGAGAAAAAGATGTTTAACATAATTAATTGGCTGCTTCTGAACATTATAACACTGAGGCTACCATCCATGACACAAGTTGATGACCCATGTATACATAACAGAAATCATGTTGAGCAAAAGAAACAACAAAAATCTATTCTGTTTCACATCACATTAAGATTAGATATAGATGTTCTGTTTGCAGCTTTAGTTGATTTGAAAATCTTTCATATAGAAAACCAGCAAATCCTCCAAACTAAACACAATGGTGAGGATTGTGGAACTGACACAGTTTGGTTATCCTGTTAGCCCCGGAAGCCCCTGCACTACACAGTGTGTAGATTATAATAACATGTTTTTCGTTCCAAACATGTTGTACACCAAAATGACGAGAAGAAACTCAGCAAAAAATCTCTACCAACCATTGCAACCGAGACAAAACACAAATCAAATACCAAGCAGTTATCTACGCAGATACATAAAATATAATTATTTTTTTCAATGTGGTACCTGATTTCAGGCAGAATTGAAAATTTAGTACCAAAAGTTCTAAAAAGTTCCAGGTGTATTTACTCAATAATTAATACCCATAAATTGGCTTCTGACACTAGTAACCTCACATGTCTTAGCATTATTTTGATTGGTAATGATCATCAGCTCCTGTAGTTAATAAAAAAAGCATTGTTTTTCATTTATAGCACAACAACAACCTGTTTAGCAAAATGCTAAATAAATGCCACCTTCAGCTTACAGTACCCCAACATCCTCCTATTCACACGTCCTTGCTCTGTTTCCAGGACATCACGAAAATTCTCAGTTGCTGGTATGATAACTGCTGCTTTGACACATACTGTAACTACTGGCAATCATGTCCTTCTGAAACAAATAACACAGACTAGTTCACATCTAGTTTAATTTAAGGGCGATAACTGGATATTCACAGTGAGGAGTTCAGCAGATGGAGATACACCACTTAGTACAAAATTAAACTACCACACAGTTGGCTGCTTAATAGAATTTAGAAACCAGCTTTGAATCTGATCTGCTGTAAACTTGGACTCTGATTTTCTTACACAAGAAACGGCACAAATTGTTGGTGTTCAGCAAGAAACTTGTTTCAAAAATTGTTTGGTAATTGGCAAATGCTGTTTCTTTTTCCCATCAGGCTGCATTTAGTTGATTTCCACTAACTGCATTATAAATCTCTGCATGGGTAATAGGCATACTGGAAAAACATACTGGAAAACACAAACTATGAACAACATATCACACCATGTCCTTACAATGCCAGCTTATCCAAACAGCAATCATGGCATGGCTCTGTTCTCCACCAATTATACATTTGAAGTGTTCTGGAGAGCAGTTCTGTGTGTCTCCTTCCAGTACTTCTGAGCTGTACAATAAATACCAGCAATCATTCACATTTACATGGCGATGCAGAGCAATGAGTCATCTACATGTGGCCCTCATAAAATGCATTGTTCGACATGTTCTAAGACCAGAGACACTTTATAAAGAAGCCTAAAGGCAGTTCGTTTCATTTAATTTGTTCTATTAGCAACGTACGTCACTTCAGCCATTTCAGCCTTATTATCGCCTTGGGATCTGTGTTTAAAGTGAGCAACTAGACAGCAGAATGCTTTTTTTTATTTATTTCTGTTGCAGAAAGAGATTAAAAAATATCTGGGAAACAACAATAACCCAATGACCAGTCGCCACCTCTTGACCCATGGCATGTTGTTTTCAGTTTTTCAAATCATGTCACAACGATACATTATCTTCTTTTTCTGAAAGTCTGTGTGGTGTTGTTACCTTTTACACTGTACACTGTTCTACATACAAGAGATGATATGATTCCACAGAAAGAGTTTATTTAATAGTTTCATGTCAATCAGCATCTTTCATGATTCATTCATCAATTTATTTGTATTGATTTCATCATCAATACAGGCTGTTCTGTTTATCTCCTTGTCAAAAAATATACAGTGTGCCCTTTGGTCGTCCCTTCTTTTCTCTCTGTCTGTTTGAGAGACACTGTTCGTTGCTAGCATATTGTGTAAGGATTATTCATGCCGCTGTTGTTCACAGATTTGACTGTCACACACTTGTCAAAATGCCAAGTTGTCACAAGTGACGGAGAGAACACACACACACACACGTGGAGATCCAAAGGATCCAAGTGACTGAAGAATTTCATTTTGTCTGTCAAATAAAGATTATTGATGGAAAGCAACACATGTCAAATAAACACCATTTTTGACATTTAAAAGTTTCTTACATACTATAAGAGAGTGTAAATTAGCAGGATTTTGTGTCATATCCTTTTATAATACTATATACTGCTCCAGGTGACTCAGCGCAGTGTGGAGCGCTATGGTGATAGAGTCCTCGGTGGATCGATTTGCTCGAATTGGTGGGGATCCAGAGTGGGAGGCAGACAGGCGCTGATGTGCTGACTGACCAGTCTCTCGAAGCACTTCATCACTACAGGCGTAAGTGCCACAGGCCTGGAGTCATTTGGACTGTCCACTGCTGTCTTTGGTGATGGGGATGATGGCGGCGGTTTTGAGGCAGAGTGGAACAGTGTTTAGTGACAGTTTGGAGATTTTTGTGAAGACTCCCGTCAGTTGGTCATCAGATGCGCTAATAACCTTTCCATGTATAGCGTGAGGTCTTGCTGCCTTCCTGGGATTCACTGACCTTAGAGCACATCTCACTCGATGCTCCTGCAGTGTCAGTGTGACGGTGCTGGGGGCGGGTGGAAGTGGTGTGACAGCTAAGAGCCTGGGCGTCTCAAAGCTGGCAAAGAAATGGAATAGCACTTGGTTTTAACATGTTCTGTATCTTGAAGAGTTGGGTCTTATCAGGGCTCCTAGTTTAACTCAGAATTTAAAAGTAAAATAAAGTAAAGTAAAGTAGAGTAAAGTAAAGTGTCTGCCAGCCCGGGAGCATGGAAAGAGATTCAGGCTAAGAGAGAAGCGACAGAGGGAGCCAACGACAGTAGTAGAAGCTCTGTACGTCAGCAGAAATCAGATCAATCTAATATTGTGTTGGCTCAGCCGAGACTGTCAGCTGGCCTGGGTATATGCAGGCTATCATATGCAAGCAGCAGCTGCTTTGAATTCATTACTTATGTGAAAACTAAATTTTCATATGACACCTGGATGTAATGCAACCTTTGACATATGGGTGATCTAATTTATGCCAATGGCATACATTACTGTATAAACAGGGAGTATCAGGCATGGTAAATAATCAGGTATGGTCCTTCCCTGCACAGTTATAAATGTATGTTTGTGAGCAGGTTGACTGTTTTTTCACTGAATTAATATGATAGGAATCAGGGGAATGCTGTAACAAGTATACAACTGATGCTGTAGTTGTGGCAGAATGTGCATGCATTCATTTTGACTGTTTGCTGTGCCCAGTGAGGACGGTCGATGAAGGTGAGAATAGGGGAAAGGGATAATTATAGATATGGAGCAGGATGTACATTCAGATGTCCTGCTCTACATTATTTTCAGAGGTAAATGTTAACATAGAGCATTTTGTTGTTGTTGACGAGGTCCATACTACACACAACCTTTCAATTTGTATAGCACATTTATCCTTTAATAGCTTTAAATTTGGTTCGAACATCCTAAAGAATGAACTGACTTGATTTTCGTGGATGAAATTTCATTGCATCTGTTACCATATTGAAGTGATACTGATATTGCTTTGAGTAAATCGGATTAAAAGTTGTACACGAACTTTATGTTTTTCAGCCACTGTTGACATTAATTAAAGTATTAAAGTGTATAATAATTTTCATAACTTTTTACCTAAGCCTTTTCTGGAAATGTAATGACAAATCAGAACCTTTCTGGGAACATGTATCTGGTAATTACAGTGTGTAGCTTTTGCATTAGATGTGTTGCGTGGATGTGTGTGTATGTCTGCTTTCTCGTGCTCATTGAAAGTCTGTAGCTATTTGTGCTCGTGGTAGTTTTAGTTTTTTACACTTTATGAGCAATCTCATAAAAATCAAAGGAATAAGCTGTTGCTAGAAGCTGTGCCTTCAGAGGATTTTAATGATTTTACAGAGATGCTTTTATTTTATTGCTGCATAGAGTACTGAAAACATCTGCTTTATGTTTTACCAGTGCTTAGGAGACACATAAAACTAAACAACTAACTCCTTTTTGATTTTGTTGTTGTACTGGTTGCCTTACATGCCGTTCCTCCCAACAGTTATACAGATGGTACAGGTCCACTCTTCACTTTGTACGTACTCAATCTTGTACCATCCTCACCCCCTCTCCATCTGTCTACTCTTTTTTTCCTGTTTGTCATGTTTATTTGTTCTGTACACTCATGACTTCTGGTCTGTTGGTCTGTATATACATGGTACTACTCAAACAAATTCATCATCATAACTCTGAAGACCAATGTAGAGCAACATAGAATCTACTCTCTCTTTAGCTGTCTGTGCTTTGTGTTTGTTTACCTTGGTCCCCAGAAGCCCTTAACCAGATGGGTCGGTTGTCCCTGAGCCATAGAGAGGATATCATTGCTGCGACAGAAGGAGCTTTGTGCCGAGCAACACATTTATTATCAAACAGTGTGTTTTCTGAGCTAACTATGACAGTAGCTTGCATATACTGTAGGTTACAAGAAATATCCTCCACATGTAGTACCACCTTATCAGAGACAGACATAAAGAAAACAACATATATCATAGATGTGCAGAACAGTAATACTTCTGCAGTACATTGCGTACAGTGCATGACATATAACCAAAACATATATTAGTTTTTTAGCATACAGTGGGTTAAGTGCAAATATATTTAGTGTAAAATAGTAAATTATAAATAATTTCATAATTTGCTGCTTGAAATGGCCGGACTTTTTCCAAATTCAATCTGAGCCTCCTGTTCTTTTTTATCAACATGACACAACTCACTAACGTCCTCTCATTTCAGCCTTAGTGGAGACCACTGAAAGCTTTTGAGTTTATTATGTACTATTATGTTATCTGTTGTTATTATATATACTGTTATAGACCATGATTAATGTCTAGACTTGTGGTCTAGTGATGGAACATTTCTGTCCTGTAAAGAAAAATTCCAGTAGACAGTGTGAATTTTCTACAATATTCACTACAAATGTTGAAATACATTTTCCAATATAACTTGACAAACGGATATTGAAAAAAGGACTAATAGAAAGTCAGATAGTTACTGCTAACTGTGAAGTGTTGAATAGAACAAGGATTGCATCACTTTAACATTGTCAGGCTTTTATTAGCAGCCTACTAAAATTGATTCAGTAAAACCAGAGATATCTTTTTTTATTCCACAGGTTAGTTGACAAATGGTCGCACGAGCAACAATAGCCCCCATTAAAAAGCCAAACTTCAGTCTAGGCCAGGCTTTGAAGAAAAGAAAGAACACGTAGATACTAACTAATATATATACTGATTATTGTTTTCTCTTAAGTGGATCAGAGGCTGGAGAACATATAAAAAACTAATTTAGTCAGTCCTATTCATCTCTGCACTCTAATTGCATCTGGCAGTTGTTGTAGGACACCTTAAAACATTTACAGTGTGGGTCTCATGAAAATCTGAAATGCAAATGTACTGCATACCTCACAGGAGCAAAGTACTGTAGTGGTAATAATCTTTATGACATTTCATTTGACATTTACCTTAGGTTTTCAGTACTGTTTCTCAGAGAAGAATTTAACTACCACAACATTGGCTATGCAAGTAATAGGCAGCAAAATCAATAGCGTAATTTGCTCCCATTATATTTCTGGCACAGACTGTTCAAAAAATGAGCTAAAAAGAACGGGCAGAGCTGCTATTTTGTCTATGATGTGGGTTCATTTTTTGCCTATAAAGCCTAATGACAGCCAAAGAATATCCAGTGGTGAATGCACCCTAATGAAAGCAACGCTGCTGTAATGCATAGGGGAATCTTCTACCCATTGTGTCCTATGTCCTGTTTTTAGACCACCTTTGTTCTGAGTCACCAAAATGAGAAAATAACTGTTTGACTTTATACATCACATGGTTTTTCTTAGCCACAATTCTGTTTATTGAGGCAACGAGTATTAAGTAGAAAGGATCAGAGATCATAGCAACAGTGTTCAATCATGCACGGTGTATTCATAAATCAAACAGCACGAATATTCATTTGACATTATTTTGGATGAAATATTTTGATATAACAAACAGGATAACTACATTGAATTAACACAATTAAAAAAATAGATTTAGATTAATATTCCTAATCTTGATATAAGGTTTTAGTGTGGACACCATTTGAGTATAGAACAGGTTTTCTAGTCAGATTGATGTTATGAACATGCTGAATGTTCAATGTAATTGGTCTATTTATTAAAGAGCGAGCACACCCCGTTGTTTAAGGTATAAAGAGAAAAGATAAATTGACTTCAATCATTTTTAATCATTGTCAGTCTTTTGACCTTTCTGGATCAATTTACTCAGTTATTAAACTTACAAGTAAAAGACCAAGGGGCAACAGCAGCAGCTGTATCTCAGCAACCATGAACACGGTGCCCACAGCAGTGGCTCAGGTTATTCTACCAGCCAAGTATTGGTTTGAGTTAGATGCTAATGACAATGTTACCAGGCTGATGTTTAGAAAGTATAAAATGTTCTGTGTTCACTAACACAACATTACCACTGTGTACTAAATACAAATGAGAATGCCACTAGTTCAATCTATCCAATACAAATATGAACCTCGTGATACCAAAGGACAGTCAGGTGATGTCACTGGGATGTATCCATTGGAGACAATATGCTAATCCAGTTGGTAAAAAATGAGATATTTGACTGAATAAATTTAAATATTGACATGCTTGTGGTACTGGATGAAAAGTAAAGGATCACTGATCATCACACTTATTATTAATAATCACACATCATTAATAATAAGGGAGCCATGACATATAAGTCTCAGTGATGGGTTGATTAATGCTGCTGTCGTTTTAGTGTCCCATGCATCTAAACTGTCTTAAACAATCTTTCATCCTGATAAATGATATTTTAGACTTAAAAACTACAGTCAGAAACAGGAAGAGCAAAAAAGCTAAACCACTCACTGAGGGGTATTCTAGATAAATGACAACTCCGACGCACACATCACATACTTTTCCAACACGATGTGGATCAGCTGCTGTTCAGCTCAAGTTACACGTATTGTTATGTGTCAGTTTAATGTTGATGAAGATATACTGCAGAGATATGATATGAGCAAGAATCTGATGTGTGTGGGGTTCAGGTCTCATTATAAAGAGAAGCACACCAGCCATGATCCAATTAAAACATACGTTTATTTTCATTGTGGGTTTGTTGTTGTGTGTTGCAAAGATGCTTTGGATAAAATTACAATTTAAGTTTACACCACCACAATATAATCATACAGTGGTTGTGATATGACAGTTTGATGCAAAGTATGAATAAACAATTAAACAATAATATAACAAGTTGACCAGCTTTTATATTTTTTACTTATTTATTCTGCAAGTGAGGCAAACTTCAATTAAGCTTTTCAAGAGTCTAAATTTCTTGACAATGATAAGCTTTAATACTTTTATACAACTGTGGCGGCAGTTTTTTTTTTTTTTTTTACTATATATGATTTAATATTACTTTAAATTAGCATTTTTCAGCTTTACAAGAATATTATTCAAGAATATTATTATCATTATTATTATAATTATTACAGAACTTTATACAGATTCGGAGTAATAAAAGACAAGCATTTCTGTGTCGACTACTGTCTAAATGGATAGAGAACAGAGGATGAATCATATTTCTAATGTACTAATCTAATGGTTCAGCGCTAATCTGTAATAGACTATAATCTATTTTCAGTAGAAATAGACCAAATGGATCACATTTGCATAAGTATTTTGAACCTTCATTCAGCTCCATTGCCACCATTGGCAGCAATTACAGCTGAGAGTCTCTAGTAATTGTCTCAGGTTCACACACCTGCATTTGAACCCCTCGAATCTATTCATTTGGCTGTGGTGGCAGAATTGGATGTTCGTGTTTCTATATTTTACATTTCTTTGCACATTATTAGTACATTTTTTTAAATAAAGATAATAACAGTGCGGTCTGTGTTTGCAAAAAAACAGTGCACTCCTAATTTTCTGGCAGCACTTTCGTCATCACCCAGGGGTGACCATAAAAGTGTTAACGACTTCACACGCTTTATTAGACTGCTACTCCAGCCAGTCAGTCAGAACTGATGAAGCCTCTCAGATGGAAGGTGAAATGTCTTCAAGAACTTAAAGCATGTTCGGATTCCTTGAACAGCACCATTGAGAGACCTTCATCAGTTCTTTGGTTAAATGGAAGATAGCTTTTATGAACTATGAACATAATCATTAGCTAGTAATTGAGTCATATTTTATTCTTATCTGTTTAACTTCTGTCTTGTAGCGCTGCTCCTTAACCAACAGATCAGACTATAATTATACTGAGAAGGTTCCAGGAATGAATAATTGCACTGAACTGGGATGAAAAATGCATTTTCTAACAAAATAAAAGGAACATTACATGACATGTGATAAAATGTTGTTGTATGCAGATGCACTGTACACACACTGTGAATGTGACCAAGCAGATCAGACTCAAGCTACAAGAGAAAAATAAAAGGGAATATCAGAGTTCAGAACAAAACAAGGATTGGCTAACCCACGGGTCTCGGTAACAACTGTGGGTGAAAATAAGCAGCAGTGGTCTGTGCAGATACACAAACTGTGTACTTCTGCTTTACCTTATCTGAACTTCATGTTCGGAAAACACAAAAACAACACTTATAAATATTATTCAGCAAGGTGTGGAGGATTGTAAAATATTTTTATAGTGACAGTCCCTTCTGTGTCCAGCAGGGAGCAACTGGCCCAGTGTAATGGTCCCACATTTGTTGGCTGTCTTTAAAAGCCTGCAGAACATAGACTGGTCCAAATGACTCCTACGAGATGGCTGCTCATATCATGACAGATCCACCTCCACGTTTAACACCTGGCATTTTCTGACTTCTCCAAGCAGAAACTGGTCCCAACAGAAGATAAAGATAATCCAGGACCTCATATTACTTTTATTTTTCTCTGGTTTTATATTACTCATCATCTTTTTCACCAGGTTTTAAATAGAAATATGCTCAATGTGGCTGGAGTGTTTCTGTGTGTTCCCCCGTTACCGCCTTATGTAATTTTACAGATTTGTCATTTAGATCTGACATCTAGGCTTGGCAAAATCAGCTTATGTTTTTAATAAATAGGGACTGTCAGGTCTTATTTTATAGAAGAGATACAACTTGTTTCCTTTGGCGTTAATAAGCAGCACACAAACATGTAATACATAGTTTATTAGCCTACTAAAACATAAGCCTTTTCTAATGTGCATTTAATTAGATATATTTTAGTTTTATTGAATTTATTAGATATATTTTTTTTAGATTTTTTTCAGATTTTCATACTAGACAAGGTAAATCAACACAATTCTCCCAGTTATGAGACACATAGTAATTGTTACCAGCTTAAACTTCACCATCTCACTGGACGTTGCTGTCCTCAGATCGACAGGGGGACTGTTCCAGAGTCTGGGTCCAACACTCCAGAAGGCAACTTTACTGCAGGTCTTTGTTAGACAGTTTTCGGTACAGCAAGCAGCTGAGTCTGTGAGTCTGAGGGCTCAAGGAGGGAGACAGTCTGGCAGCAAATCAAAGTCAGTGGCATGTCCCTGAGAAGACAATGGGAACAAACTGTTTGATTTAAAGAAACTATCCAAAATCAACTCAAACCAAGTGTGGGGACTTCAGAACAAATGATGTTCGCTCTTCTGTTCATTCCAATCAGTACAAACTATGATCATTTATTTAGGAGAGCTGCTACCTGCACTGCAGTATAGAAAAGTTACCAACTGACTTGAGCTTTGAATTAAAGTTTCTGTAGTACTATGTGTTTATCTTAATTTGGCTCGACTCTATAACTGAGAAAATCAATATAAATCTTAGAGGAATCAAGAAAAAAGCCTTTTCTTTCATTATCATTGGTAAATTGGTTCAGGTGTTACATTTGAACGCAGCATATTGTCGCTCCACATTATCATCAGTTTGTCAGCAGGAAGTCCAGTTAAGGTTTGAGTTGGAGAGCTGCACAGTCGACAACAGCACAGTAGAAAATAGATCTCACGTGAACGCCAAATGAAACCACAGTGTCTCTTTAAAAATCAATGAGGCGTGAGATACGAAGCCCACATCATTTGCAACACCTTGTGGGTGATGAAACCCAACAGCCTTTAAATGAGACTGCCCCTCCACCCCCCACGCCTCCCTCCCCCCGTGCCCGCGCGGGGAGCTGTTTTATGGTAAATATCATGGGAAGGTTTCACAACCTCCTCATTGGCTCAGAAGTCAGAGACCCCATCATATAAAGCGAGAGTGCGTGATCCAGCAGCCTTTCACTGCTGGCAGCGGTTCTGGATCACACCTGCGCGCCAGCTAACGGAATAATACCTTTTACGCACGGAGCTCTTGGAGAGGTTGCGCGCGCCAGCGATTTCCCGAAGGAAAACAGTGACAGCCAACAGGTAGGAAGATTTGATGAGTTAGATGTGCATCGCCACGGGCGTTAGTGGGGAGAAACTTCTCTTGACTCTCCTCGGTGCGTATATTTCAAAAAAACCATCGATTAATTAAAATTCAAATTACTTTAAGTGATATTAGTTTGAAAAAAATGCCGAATTTGTTATATTTTTGAAATAATACAAATCTCAATGGCGTCTCATTTTTAGCACAGTATTCTTCCTGTATGATTTCACTTTTAACTAAAGTACTTTGTAAAGCTTAAACACTTATAATGTCCCAATTATCAAATAAACGTACCGTGTTGTCTGCAACTGCAGTGTTTCTCTTTTTTTTACCGAAATGCTTGAGAGCGAGGTTCTCACTATTGAGGCGCAAAAAGAAAATAAATGATCCTTCTATAAACTTTTATGAGGAGAATCAATTCTGTAAAAAGGAAAGAAAAAATGCTGCTCAGCTTATTTTGTTTGTTGTGATGTCTCTTCATGCATGACTTTCCTGTTCACAGGCATCTGAGGCATCTGAGTGGGCATGTGGCTACTGGAAAAGCTCCGTGGTGGGACACAATCCCAGCCCCCACAGACAATAGAGGCCATTCCTGTCTCTGTGTATGCCAACGTCCTTACTCCAGACAAGATCCCTGATTTCTTCATTCCCCCCAAACTTATCTGCTGTCCACCTGATGAGTCTCTTACACCCGAACCTCAGCACTGCTCCTCCCTGCGCCCCTCCTCTTCCGATCATGCCATCTGCAGCCAGAGCCCGAGAGCTCGGAGCAGCAAGAGCCCCTGCAGCCCTCGCCTCTTCAAACGCCAGGGAGGAGACGCACGCAATCTCCAGAAGTCAGCCAATCGTCACATCATCCAAATAGAGAGTGCTGATGAGCCAGGTGCTGGGTCTGCAGACAGGGTCAGTGCTGAAGTCAACACTAATGCAGACCCTCAGTCACAGACTGCAATGTCGCTGCCGTATGTCCCCAAGGCTCAAACCTCCTACGGTTTCTCCACCTTGATGGAGTCTCCTCACACCCGTCGAAAGGAGAGTCTTTTCCACAGTGACCCCAGCAGTCCTCTCACCTCCCCGAACACACAGAGGCGGTCACAAGGGGGGGCACTCCTAGCCCCAGCTGACTCCAACTCCTATCGTTATTTCAGCGGTGGAGAGAGTGACACCTGTTCCTCAGCAGAGTCATCCCCCTTTAACTCCCCTCTCCTGTCCCGCTCGGCCTCTCTAATACGCTCCATTGCCCAGGATACACAAGCCAAGGTGAGGACTGTTTCTCTATGTGTGTTATACTGTGTGGATTAGTCATCAGTGAATGAGATCCACAAGCGCTGCTCTTGTTTGTTTTACAGTGAGGCTCGATTTATGTTTACCAGTTAATTTATTTCTCTCCCCCTCTAGATGTCTCGTGCCAAGCGCTCGTTGGCACGCCACAGTTCTCTCTCCACTGACGAATGCAGCTCAGCTGACAACAGCCCCAACATGCAGCGCCGTCGCATGCGGTGCCCGCCCTCTCCTGCCTTCCGTGGATGTAAGGCCGGTGGCGCAAGGGGTGCAGCACCAGATCTCCTGCAGCGAGAGCACACTGTCAACCTCCACAAGGGAGGGACACTGAGGCTCAGCACTCATTACGACCCAGAGGCAGCTCGGCTGAGAGTGCGCGTGCTCGCGGCGGAGGCCCTTTATGACAGGCAGACGGACCTTAAAAGCATCAACTGCTGTGTCGCACTCTACCTCAAACCTGGCAAGCAGCAGAAACAGAGGAGCACCATCATCAAGAATAGCAGAAACCCAGTGTTCAACGAGGACTTTTTTTTCGATGCACTGTCTCAGGCACAAGTAAAGAGTCTGGCCATGAAGATAAAGGTGGTGAACAAAGGAACCAGTCTAAAGAGAGACATGCTCCTAGGAGAACGGGAGGTGCTGCTCAGTGAGCTGCTCGCAGGCCTCTAGGGAGCCCCTGTCAAGACTTGGGTGAAAACAAGCAGCCCCACATATTCAGGAGCCTTTCTTCTCTGGTGACAATTTTGTCCCAATTCACTAATGTGATAAACACTAGACAGGTGAAAGCATGCTGATAGCAGGGAAGTTTTATCTTGCACACTGTATTCCGCACGTCAATGGACACAAAGCCGAGGCCTCCGTAGAATTAAGTCCCACTTTCCACTCTGCCATTGTTAGTTTTTTGTTCAGAAGTCAATCATAAGTCAAAGAAACAAACACAAGTCACCATTATTTACATGTTTACCAGTGAATTAGCAATGTTAGCAGTGGAGCTGTGGTTCTTGTTTGTGTATTTTACTTTCAATATTTAGTTACAAAAGGTGTTGCCTTCACTGACGAGCATTGTGATGTGGTGCAATATGGAATCAGTTGTGATACAATAATGATCTTGTTTAAGCTAGAGCTGTATTTTTGTAATGATGCAGTAATATTCTATTTGAGTTTTTGCACGTTCCTGTGGAAATTAATAATATCTCTGTGTACTTGAAATCATTTATATTTGGGAATTACATTTTAAATGTTACAGGATGTAATATTGATATGACTGCTGTTGTGTGATATGCCTTTGAACTTAAATAAAAACACTAAACTCACACTTAATGCGTTCCCCCCACATGGCTTTGTCTCAGTATTTTTGTATTTTAATAATTGTCAGGATCAAGAGAAAGCCTATGTGATTACAAACCTTCCGTTCCTCCCCCAACCTTTCTATTTCTGCAAACAAGTCTGAGGCTGGGTCCTCAGAGAGTGGCACACACTGGGTGTCATTTGTGAGGCTTTTAATCCTGGTTCTCTGCACGCAATATTGTGTCTGTGTGCATTCAAACTCCCTGTTTAATTTTAAAAACACATTTCCTATTCAGGCTTTTTCACTGAGACTTTCAGATTGTTATTAAGGACTGCATGATCAGTCATGGCTCGATCACTCACTCAGTACTGAATAAACTTCTGCTACTACACTAATGAATAAACCAAGTAGATAAAAATATGTCCCTGTACAAGTAAATTGTAGTTACAAATATATATTTTGTGTAGAAAGTAAATGCAACTAAATTATGTTTTTTTAACATATTGATCATATGTTTACGAATCACAATTACCGTAAATGATTAATGAAGTCACACATATAATTAATACCTAAGATATTAATGAAATATAACACTCCTACTGCTGTACTTTTCATTCCTAAAACAACGTCACGCAGGACTTTTGGTCTCGGTGGGACATGATTATTAAGTTCAGTTGCATAGAAACGTGATTATTTTTAGGAGACAGCATTAAAACGAAGACTGGAACTTTGTTTGTTTGTGCTCTACATATACAGTGATCATATATTGTGATTTGTGTTTTTAATACTTGTGATGGGATAAATTAAAATGCTCGTGTCCAGTGTGTAGTAGGAGGAAAATGTACAAGAAATTAAAAAAATATACCACATTATCGACATTAACATATTTATCATGGATGGCATGATCCATTAGAGCAATTTGAGCAATTAGGATTGTGGACCTTGTGGATCTTGTGCCTCCTCTATTGGCGAAACATCAGAATAACACTTCACTAAATCCCAGAAATGATTCACTCTTGGTATTTTTAATTTTCTTTGGAGGCTGTGCTGCATTTTGTGCAATTGTAATTACCATTAAAAACTGTAAGCTATATTTTGGTGTCTCCAGTCTTAGTTCTGCTCATACTGCATACACCAAGACACCTTATCAAACCCAGCAGTCGAGAGGAATATATTCGTGAGACATTGCACATAGTCCCACAATTTTTCAATTATGGATCTTATGACATTTCACTAAAACAGAAATTATTCATTGACATTTAACTAAAATAGAAATTATTCATTGTACTTATTATCATTGTACTTTTTTCCACTGTCTTAGCTCTGCTCATTGCATGAAGAGAGAGAAGAGCAAATACATCAAACAAATAGTAATATTTTTTTCCTTATGTGTAGGTGATAAGGCATTTTTGTGACTGTCTCGTGATCATTAAATGAAGCAAACTATTAAAAAAACACTGGCCAGTAGTCATAATTACTAGACTTGCAATGCAGATATATTCGAAAATTAGATTGGTTCCAAACATATTTTCTCAGTCAGTATATTAGTTAGGTGATGACGCCCTGAATAAATGAGGTGGGATTTCATTCAGTTATGCTTTATCTTCTTAGTGATAGGAATCAGGTAGAGTTCCTAGGAAATTCATCTTCATTTCCATTTTCGGAATTTTGCATTAATATATTGTTTGTCATTTTCTTGATGCTAATTTATAGATTTGGGATGACTAACATCATACTCTTTGTGATTTTGTGAGCAAGCAGAGGTATCAAGTTAGCTTTAGGTTTAGTTGTCATATATAGGTTAACACAGAGTCAACATACAAAGAAATGTGTATGACGAGAAAAACCGTCACTTAGCCTTGATCCAATAAAGTTAAAAAAAATACTAAAATTATAAGTTAAAAATAGACAAGCCACAAACAATGAAATGTGTACGTTTTTTTAGTTTTTGTAAAGCCAGTTAATGACTTTCCACACTGACAGGAAACAGAAAATAATAACAATACGGTATCTCTTCTTCAAACACAGAATATAGACTTGATTTAATTATCTGGTGTATATCCTCTATACATTTACAGAACAAGTAGTCAGATAAAATGTGCTCAATAATACTCACTGTAGTATTTTACTAGTGGCTGTCTTAAACGTATTCAATTTCATACAAATGTAAAATTTATTTTGCAGTTTGGGGAGAACAAGGAACTACGGAGGCCGTAAGGAACAGCTCTACATATGATCATTAAAGATTCAACTAAAACAACTATCACCTTTCTTGTGAGTTTAGGTGTTGGTCCAAGTGTTCATTCACCATTATTTACGAATAACTTGACTAGTACATGGCAATGTACAGAATTCTCTATTTTTGCGTATCCAGCTTGACTGTGTACGCTTTAAAAACAGATCACAACCATAACAAACGGACCCATCAGCTGTTGGCTCGTTCTCTTTGACACGTGCATCATGGGAAATGCTGTTCTTCTTTTAATCCAAACGCGTCATCGTTTCTTAGCCAGGAATTCCCTCAAAACTACGTCACCCAGAATGCCTCACTAAAATCGTAAACAGAGATCTGTCAAACAACACAAACGCCATCTTGACAGCACCCTCAAAATGGCAGAAAGGTTTGAGAGAGAACCTGGTCGTGAACTTAGGTTCATGTTGTCTACTATATAAAACAAGAAGCTGCAGTTTTTCTATAAAAAAAAAGTGGTTATGGGGTGTGTGTCCGGCGCGGCAGCACAGAGCCTGTAAAATGGATATAACTACGGCGGTTTTCAATGCGGCCAGAGATGGTAAGCTGAAACTTATCCAGAAGTTGCTGAGCAACAAAACTCCAGAGGAGCTGGAGGCTTTAGCCGAGGAGAAGACACAGGGAGGCACGTCTCTGTTGATAGCCTGTCGATACGGACATTTAGAGGTTGTAGATTATCTCCTTGAACGCTGTAAAGCGAATGTTGAACTCGGGGGGTCTGTTAACTTTGACGGCGAGACCATCGAGGGGGCTCCGCCGCTGTGGGCGGCTTCGGCAGCCGGTCACCTCCCCGTGGTGAAGACGCTACTGAAACACGGAGCTTCGGTTAACAACGCAACGCTAACTAACTCCACGCCGCTCCGAGCTGCCTGCTTTGACGGTCACCTAGACATAGTCCGCTACCTAGTGGAGCACAGAGCGGACATGGAGGTCGCCAACCGCCACGGCCACACCTGCCTCATGATTTCCTGCTACAAGGGCCACAAGGAGATAGCCAAGTTCCTCCTGGACCGTGGGGCCGATGTGAACCGCAAGAGCGTGAAAGGAAACACCGCCCTGCACGACTGCGCTGAGTCCGGCAGCCTGGACATCATGAAGATGCTGCTGAAGTGCAGTGCGCGCATGGAGAGAGACGGATACGGGATGACCCCGCTGCTCGCCGCCAGTGTCACAGGTCACACCAACATCGTGGAGTATCTCGCCCACCAGCCGCGCACCTCCAGGGAGGAACGCGTGGATGCTCTGGAACTCCTTGGGGCTACTTTTGTGGACAAAAAGCGAGATCTTTTAGGAGCGATGAGGTACTGGAGGAGGGCGATGGAGCTGAGGCAGCCGGATGACAAAGCTGGATCCCTGGCCAAGCCTCCACCTGGTCCCCCAATCCCCGCGTATGGCTGTGCACAGGAGGTGAGCACCGCAGAGGAACTAGAGGCTCTTATCACAGACCCCGATGAAATGAGGATGCAGGCTTTGTTGGTTCGGGCGCGCATCCTGGGTCCATCCCACCCAGACACCTCTTATTACATCCGCTACAGGGGAGCTGTGTATGCTGACTCGGGCAACTTTGAGCGTTGCATCAGCCTGTGGAAATACGCTTTAGACATGCAGCAGAGTAACCTGGATCCTCTCAGTCCCATGACCGCTTCCAGTTTCCTGTCCTTTGCAGAGCTTTTCTCTTTTGTCCTTCAAGACCGGGCCAAAGGTGCCTTGTCAACGCGCATCACCTTCCATGATCTGATGACTGTGCTGGGGAAAAGTGTGATGGAGGTAGAGAGAGCTGTGGCACAAAAAGACAACCCCCCAGAAACCCCTCAGTTCACCAAAGCCCTCTCCATCATTCTTCACCTCATCTTTCTGCTGGAGAAGCTGGAGTGCACCGCAGAGCAGGAGCATCAGAAGAAGCACACAGTTTACCGTCTGCTAAAGCTGAACCCCAGAGGTCGGAGCGGCTTTACTCCTCTCCACATGGCCGTAGACAAGGACACCACATCTGTGGGCCGCTACCCGGTGGGCCGATTCCCCTCCCAGGCGGTGGCAGCGCTGCTCCTGGAGTGCGGAGCGGACGTGGATTCACGCGACTGTGAGAACAACACGCCACTACACATCGCTGCTAACAACAGTTGTCCAGAGATTATGGCACTACTTATGAAGGCTGGGGCTCACTTTGATGCTACAAATGCACAAAGGAAGACAGCGTATGAGCTGTTGGATGAGCAGAGCAGTGGGCACCCAGCCCTATACCCGCTGAACTATGTCACCCTTCAGTGCCTGGCGGCGTGTGCAATTGAAAAGCACAGACTGCCCTACAGGGGACTCATCTCTGAGGAGATGGAGGCTTTCATTGAGCTGCACTGACTTCCACTACTCTCCCCTGATGAGGAACCCATGCTCTACTCTTCCTTTTATCTCGTACAGTTCCCGCCCCATCATTCTTTTCATTTACTTTTGATCACTACTTGTCCCGCCATCCTTGTGTCAGACCATACTTTAGCAATAAACATCCAGCCTGACTGACGTCTGGTCAGTCATCACTTTACTCTAGCGTTAAGTCACATAGACTTATAAAAGGAAGTGTTGCTTTAAACGTCTGTGGAAACTATCACGAAACATCAACTCGATACAGATGTTAATGTAATTCCTATTCGTTTCTCCCTCTCTGCTGCTGTATGATGGTGCTTGTGTGTTTGTTTGATGATTCCTGGACTGTGTGAGAGACTGATGGAAGCACCTGATCAAACACGCCAGACATGCATTAAATTAAGAGCTAGTATGATCGATAACATCGCTAGTTTAACACATTAATTCCAAAAGGATGTGTTACAACAAACTCACAAGCCAAATTTGCTTGCTGGATATTTCTGCCTGGTTCTTCCTCATATACACCATCTGCTGTGCTTCTTTGAAATGGGAAGGTGTTGAATAAACTGTGCCAAATGTCAGCCATCAAATTATGTTCTGTTACAGGCTGTAAAACAATGGCTAAATGGGAAGAAACAAATGTATCTTTCTAAATAGAAGACATAAAAAACTAAAGCAAGGGCATTCCTAAACGTTCCCCAGTTCCATGAGAACAGCATCTCGGGTTGCTTGATATTTTAGTCTCTGATGCTATTTGATAGCCTACAGAGGCCTCATTTGAAAGACCTACATGAGAATGAGGATGAGTTGTATCGGCTTCACGGAGTAATACGAGCTGCTACTAATGTTTAACTACAACTCACAAGTGTCCACGCGTTTCTGACCTATGCAGTTTTTATTGTTCCAAACAGAAACAGCGTTGTTCCCCACAAACAGATTTGACTGGATCACGAGTCACATGCCTGGGGGTGCTTCTTTGACGATGAATTGGTATCTTCTGAACTGAGATGTTTTTCTGTAATCTGCCTAAACCGTGCCTATACGCTTCTGCGTTTGAGGTAATGTCACCATCTGCACAGATATTCAATTCAGAGCCAAAGAAGCAGCTTCCCAAGCAGAGTGTAGTGTAGTGACAACAACAGAGTGTATACCCATGGGAAAAGTCACAAATGAGTTGCCTAAGATCGGGTTTTAATTTATTAATCTGGTGTGGATTTCCCTCTAACCTCGGATGCAGTTCACAAAAGTGTAACAGATGGTTCTCCGACCATTCTTGCATCTTAGTCTTATTTTTAACAGTCTTTTGTTAATCTGGTGTTATTGTGAATGTTTTGTGTGTGTGTGTGTGTGTCTGTGCTAAGCACCACCAGGTTGGATGCACACTGAGAAGCTCTACAAAGAGAACTGACATTCAGGCTATGAACTGTTGCTGCCCTTCTCTCTCTCAACAGACTAGATTAACAGCAGATAACTCGAGAACAAAAGTGTGCTGGAGATACTTGAATAAAATTCAGTATCACAGCAATGAATGTGTGTTTGTGTGTCTATGCACATTTCTTACTTTTGAATTAATTCTGATCTAAGGGCGAAAAGCTCCAAATGTCTATTTTTTGTGCTCTGATTTGTCACTAGTTGTTTAGCTTGAGTGCTTTTGCTGACAATTTAAGCATTTGCATTAAAAGCATCATTACCCACATTTAGATGGATGGAGATGGTTGTAGTAGCAGATCATAAAAAAAAAACCTACCACCCCATCAGTGCAGCCAAGTTCATAAAATGATCTTATTTGGGAAGACACATTATTTTGAGTGCACACTAAGTGTTACATTAATGGAACATTAAAAAATATAATCTGTGCCCACTCAGTTAAGCTCTTTACACTAAACACTTTCCACTTCTCTGCTCGCATAAACTTGAAGACACCGAAATGAAGCGTAACAGAAACTTGATCTTTCTGAGTCCTGCACTCTTAAAGTATAAATAGAGTGCAATTAACGTCACTGCTGCGGGGCAGTGGTAGAGACAGGGCTCTTACCCTGCTAATTTTAGGGATCTTTTGCCTTAGCTTCATCTCTGAAAATGGGAATGCTGTAATGTTATACAGCTGGGCAGGTCACGGGGGTTAGTGTCTGTGACGGTACACAGACAACAGAGGCTGCAGTATTCAGACAGGAAGCAGACACAATATGAGGTAATTTATTTTTCACCTTGCTGCCATAGATAATATATAATGCATTGAACTTATTGTCCACTATTTGAGTATGTGAGCCTACAGTGCATTCCTCCACATCTTACAGTTACTGATGTAGGAGTAATGAACGCGTAAACGAGGGAAGGATTTTAGACCACGACTGGCTGCATACAGCAGGTCCTCCAGGGCTGTAGTAATCATGGTATGTAGACATAAATGAAGCAGCCTCACAATATGTAGGGAGACTATCATTTCAAATATGCCTCATACCGTTCATATATATTCATCTTTGTAATACTGGTGCTCGTTTAAAGTCTTAAATTAAAATAACACAGAATAGTACAGAACAAAGCAGACTTGTCATAAATGTGCTGGCGTACCTTATCATGGACTCAAGAAGCTTTTGTGTTCTTACTCCCAATCTCAAGTAAATGCAACATCACATAATAACAACTTCCCACTAGATGTCAGTAGCAACAAAGAAAATCAATCAGACTGGTCGTCTTTGTCCATTTAGGAGCATGTGATAGGCTTGAAAAATGTAGCTTCCAATTAGCATCACAAGTCGTTGGTTAATTTCCCTGTCTCTTTCTCAGACTCTGTCGAGCAGTCTTTGTGTTGGAGCGTGATAGGGAAAGAGAGAATGAGCTGTTGAGAGTGACTTTTACCAAGCTCCTAGGCAGCATTTGTAATGTATCTGGAGGAACAAACATCTTGGTTGGCAGAGCTGCTGATGCTGACTCTGTTTGCAGGGAACTGCGTAACGCTCAGCAGAGAGGTCAGGATAAACAGTCCCGGAGCGCCGTGCCAACCTCAAACACCGTACTCCAACACCTCACAAGTCGCCCTTGTGGCACTTGTTTTTCTCCAGTTGTGTGACCTAAATAACACAAAATCTTAATGGACTGCATTAGTTTATGTGGCATGTTTTAGGATTAAACGGGGATTTATTATGGTCACAGATTCATTTTTGCTTTATTTTTTACAGATTTTTTAAGCAAAGTTGGTATGATATTGTAAGGTATAGGTCAAATGCATCACATTTTTAGTTATTATCAGAGGGTTTACAGCTGTTTCAATGGGATATTTTTTGATATAATAAAGATTTCATATTTCTAATTGCATCTTTGATCTGTTGGCAGCATAATGAAACTAAAGGCAAAACCGCTTTGGTTCACATTGTGTGGGGATGAAAAGCACCTCCTATGTAAACACAGTACTATTATACAGTACAGCAGTCAAAATGTACCAGAAAAATCAATCCATGACAACTTTCATTACTAGCTGCATAGATGTAAACTGACAACTACAGGTCTGCCTCAGAACAATTAAAGTTTATAAGCTCTTTATTGTCTACTGTCCTGGAATATAGCGTATTACTTATGTTATTGTACCATCACTTAGCTAGATTTAATAAATACATCCCAAAATGCCCCACAGTGGCCTGTGGTTGCCCTACTATTTTTGATTGGCCTGTTGAAATTTAAAGGTGGTTCTGCTCTGTGGGACCTTATGTGGTGTTCTGACTCAGTATTCCTGCCAACAGCTATAATTAGACACTATATTATGAGAGTCTACAGGGGTTTCAAGGTGCTTATCTTTATTTTAGCCCCTGGGGACCACAGTGGAAAAACCAGCCACCAATACACAACGGCAACCTGCCTCAGCAGCCACCTCTTCTGCACCAGTCAGCGATCCAGTCAGAGCTGGAGGACGTGATGGGGGATGTGGGGTAGTAATGGGGGTAATAGGAGTGATGGGGGATACGGTTGCTATTGGAGATTTAGCCTGCATCACGTCATGTAAGGGGGGGAGGGGGAGCGCTCCGGTGTGTGTTTGAGAAAGAGAGAGAGAGAGAGAGAGATAGCGCTGGGAGGGGGGAGGAGAGGACAGGGCAGGAGAGGAGAGGGAGGGAAGGAGGAGGGCATTGAGGAAGAAGGCAGGGAGTATCAATGACATCAACCAGCAGTATCTGAGTTCGCCCGACCAGCAATGCTCTCCCGACCAAAGGGCTGAAGAGCAGCCGTGACCCGCTGCGCTCCCGAGAAGTCGCCTCTGCAGCCCGGACAGCGATGTGCAGATGCATCCTCCACAAAGGCAGACCTTTCTCTGAGTGGGGCTCCGCTGCCACTGGATTACATTTCTCCTTACTGTTTCCGAGGAAGCTTTCAGCTGCAAATCCACCCACATGAATCTACGAGACAGGAAAGAAGACGGAGCACTTCATTCCAAGGTAACCGTCGCTGAACTTACACCGTCACGCCCCACCCAGATGGGTTATTATCACTTGTCGGTTCCCCTTTTGGAAACTAATGAGTTAAGAGTCTAATCCAGTCGGTTTCAGCCTTTGTCAAGGCCCGGGATTCTTGTTTGCTCCCCCCTGCCACCCAGCACCACCTGAGACTTTGTTTGAAACGTTTGGGTGAAAGAGACCGAGGTGTTGTGTGGATGAGGCTGAGTGCGCGTCCCCCCCCCTATTGTTGGCTGGGCAGCATGAGGGACCCGGGCAGACTGGCAAAGCCTTTGTTCCTCATCCACTCTCAGGTAAAGTGGATTTTTTTTTGATGGCCCTTTTAATTCACTCTCAAGGTAGAATGTGTAATTTTAGTATTTAAGTCTCATTTTTTACATCTCAACAACATAAGAATTTAGACAATAACGTTATTATATCAACCCACATGAAAGAAATAATCCACTGTATCATATAGATTTGTCAAAAAGAGTGAGAGGGAGTCCTGTTAACTCTACGCATATTTCATTAGTGCGATGTCATTCTAAACACTTTTAAGGAGACTATCACAGACACATGATCAATACCAACACATTACAAATCCATATGGAGTGGTAATATCTTAGTTATTTTTTAATGAAGGTACCAGGTGGCAGGGCAGATGGACCTGTTTAGAAATATTGTTTTCTAGACAATAGAGTGGTTCTAACCCCAAGCATTATTCAGAACAAGCCCATCTTCACATATTGTAGTCACTGTTTTGTAGTCCATAGACATCCCATATGTCTATAATTATACACAGTACTTGCTGTTAACGCAGCCACTCACGCGTACAGGCTGAGGGTAATTTAATGATACGTCCATTCACACTGACACATTTTCCGAGGACTATGGCTTGTTTGGGATTTCATCATGTTCAGTCCAAATGCCTGTTTCTATATTTCCGCGGTGTGGCCTGTGTAAACTGGAAAATCGCACTGTCGTGGTGAATCGAAGGGAGGTCTACTTCCTCAAACACAGATGGGAAATTTTCCCTGGGGCAGCATGCATTTGCTGGTTATTGTTCCAGACCATTTCAACATCCCTAATTATTTTAATCAGTCATTTTTACACATGGATTCCTCACTAGATCGCCAGATTTCCTTTCAGCTCCACTTTGCACCTAATAGAAGAATTTACAAGGCACTCCACCTTCACGAGATGTAGATATATGCATTATTTTGACAGGAAAAACTCATTATCTGGGAGCAGAAAACTTCAACTGGCAAATTTCCTCTGTCTGTCTTAGGGAAACATATCAAATACTCTCCTGCATGTGCAAAGATGCGCAGCCCCACAGGTATTCATCTATATAAGGAGCACTAGTTTATGAAATCACTGATGGCATGTACTCCCTTAAATAGCATTTCACAGGGTTCAACCATAGGCCTCAGTGGTTTCCTGGTCCTTCCAAGCAGATATCACTGTAAGATCCATGCAGACCTGAAGATGCTGGATGATTTGAGGTCCCAGTGGAACAGCTTTGGACCTCACGTCAAAGGCATCGTTGAAGTCTTATTCCCAGATTCTCACAGCAGATTTACCCTAACTGCTGCGCTCTCTACTTTCCTCTCTTGCTTACGTGTTATCCCCATGCATGGATTTTGTCAGAGTCTCTGTGCAAAGTGCATTAGCTCTGCCGCAACAGTCAGCTGAAAGAAAAATATCAAGGGATGCAACTTTGATGCTGGGAGCGTAGCCACCTGTATTACAAGCAAACAGAAACTCTGTTGTTGTCTCGCCATTGATATTAATTGACCTTTTCAAAGCCTTCCAAACACTGAGCTGTTGTCTGCTTCCTGCTCTATTTGTATATTCAGACACTGCTGAAAACTCGTGCATAGAGGACACAGAAAGAAGCTGATAAGGCTGAGCAATATGATTGAATTATTAAAACATTATGTTAGATATATATATATGTATAAATATACACACACACACATATATATATATATATATATATATATATACTGAATAAAAATACATAAAATAATCAAAACAAATAACACATAATATCTGTGCACACCACCAACCATTTGTATGTTATTATGTAAAGCAAAAACTGGTTATTTTGTTTCTACGGAATAATAATTAGCTTGAAAATTATAATATACTGAACAGATATATTTCATACATAGGACCATACGATCGTATCTGATACATCCAGTTCAGTGCATCCCTCTTATTGCTGTTACATAACAAAATATTTCCTTGTCGTTTCAAGGTTCGGAAGCTTTCAAAAAATGAAAAATAAATAAGTATAACATTCATATGACATTTTTCTTTATTGTCACTTACACTTCCTCTTTCCTCCGAACGGTTCGCCTACCTTTTGGCCATAATTTAACTGCATTGTTGTGTTGCATAACTGTTGTCTTCTTCCTTAGTTTAACTACATTATTACCATAGATATTTCGACAAGCAATGTACATTTACATATTTACAAATAGTTATCCGAGAACTCCAAGAGGTCAGTACCATTTATGTGTGTGTGTGTGTGTGTGTGTGTGTCAACGTGTGTGTGTATGAGTGAAGGCTAAAAGATAGGTTGTGACTTGAGTGATGCCCTTCTTGAGATGAATCAGAGATTCTGATGTGTCAGCAGGGATGAATAATGCACACTCCTTCACTACCTCTCTTCTTTTCCTCTCTTGTCCTCAGTCGTTTGCTCTGCTTTTCATCACAACTGCCACATCTGAAGACATCTTCGTCTTTCTCTTTCGCTGCACCCCTCTTCCTCTCCTCCCTTATGCAAAAGAGGGCATAATTTCCCCCATTGGTGCCGTTGCCTCGCTGTCCTCTGGACAACCCTCCTTTATGCCTCAGGGGATACTCATTCTTCTTTTCAACCTAAAGTTTTGTTGAAGCGGTGAGAGAGATGTTTTTTCTTAGGTGACATTTGCGCTGAAAATGACTAAATGTGTTGATGCACACAGCTCATTATCCAATCATGGTTGGAGGAAAGTGCATTGACTCGGTTTGACAGTTACATCCCTGACTGACAGGAATCATTTGGAGGTTAGGGTGACTGACAAGATGGCTGACAGAACAGAAGACAAACTGCCTAATCAGAACTTGGAGAAAGAGTGGGCACGATTCCCTTTGAAGTGTACAGTTAGCCGCCAATGAATGTTCAAACAGCGGAATATTTTGTGCATCTTGCTGCAAGCTCCTGACAAGTCCTCAGAGGGTTTTCATCTTTTGGAATAATAAACTCTCTGCGCATGTAGGGGTTTAGATTAATTCATTTGGGCTAGATGGGTGTTAAAACAGTATCGAGTTCTTACTCGACATGAAAATTTTTCTGGCTTTGTTCTATTTATATAATTAAGCAATGTGCATAATGTGATATCATTACTTAGTAACTCTTACTAGCTCAGGTGCACACAGTTTAGGATATCTTTTACTCAAGGTTTCTAGCCCTTTGTGAGACTATGTCTTACTGTGCTTTTTAGCCACATTATTGACATGGCTCTAGGAATGGCGTGGTGTCAGTTACTGCGTCAATTACTGAATGTATGACCAAGACATTCACGGTCAACCGACTTAATGTTAGAAAGCCCAAAAATACATTAGAAGAAAATGATATATACATCATAATAATTTCTAATAGATTTCTCCATTTCCTAAAACCTCTGTCTCTGTTTTGGCATGTCCAAAACTTGTTCTAAGATCTAAGAAAATCAAAGGGTTTGGCAGGCCTCCATCTGCCAGTTAGTGAGAGAACGTCTTTATTGTATCAGCGGAACAGCTCAGCTCTGCTAAACGCAGGATGGAAAAGGAAAAATGTCTAAGAAACATAACGGCCCCATTCCATCATCACAAATCAGAGATAGAAAACTTAAAAGCTAGAAGATTAGGCTCCCTTCAGGGTCAGCAGGAACGTTCTGCAGTGTGTGAAATGCCTGTGTGTGTGTGTGTGTGTGTCTACGTGCAGGTGGTAGTGGTTGGTCCTGCTTGACATGGCTCTCGAATACGGCCCCAGATTTGTTTGTGGCATTTCATGATTACTCTGTCTCAACAGTGCTGAAGGATGCCAGGTTGGATAAAGTATTTGTTTGATGGAGGTGAGAGTAATGGCTAGTTGTTGGTGGAAAGCATTCATGCGCAAGTCTGTTACTCTTGACAAGCATTTCATCTCTTCACTTACCGAGACACACTCTCCGTGTGATTTCAGCAACGAGACCGAGGACAAATGCAGTTTTTCTACCCCATTACTCCAGTTTTCAATTCTATTCACAACTTTATCGTCCCTCAAGGAGAAATTTATTTGGCGTCACAAATCTCATCTCGATCAGGAAGTCATGCAATGGCTGGTTGGTGGCAGAACTGTGAAGGCTGGTCGTCTGCGTAGCATGTAAATAGGATTTGTTCAGCAGCATAAGGAAATTCAGGAATCAGACCGGCCTCTTAATGTTGAATGGTGATGTAAGTCACATATGTGTATGCTATATATTGGCCGTAACAAACAGGAAGTGGTGTGAAACTTGTTTTCTGTAGATGATCTCACTGTTGTTGCAGAACAGTGTTGGTAGTCTGAGATAATGAGCCCTCAGTAGACACCGTATCATGTGACCAAGTTAGACAGGTGATACCATGGCAGCACAAATACACAGGAGAGAGTTGGATCCTTGGCAAACACAATTGTGTGTTTCCAGAAAACTCATAAGTACCTCCCAATGGGACTGGAATGTATTTTACAAAAGCACAAAATGAATGAAAGGGTCGCCGCAAGATTACAGCACACGAGTGGGTAACAGTGAATGGGTGGTGCAGATTAATGCTTGTGAAACTGAAGATTTGTACAGTTGTGTGTGGATTTTTTTAATGTCCGTTTTGTGCCGGCAAAGGATATTCATTCTATAAATCAATAAAAGGATGGATTTATTTGAAGACGGTTGACAGAGCTTACATTAATGGTATCCCCACTGGATACGTGTGTGTGTGTGTGTGTGTGTGTGTGTGTGTGTGTGTGTGAATGATCAGTCAATATGGAGTTATTAAAAGAGAGCAAGTGTTTCCCCAGGCTACTGTTATCACTCTCAAGATAAGCTTCAACATGCCCTCAAACCTGTGTTACACAGTCTGACTTTGTCTTCTGACTGATGTGTAGGTTTTGCTAAACACTGAAACCAGGGCGGAGGGGGGAGGTTAGAAGCCTGGCATGTCTAATTAATGAATTCAAATTTGATGATGGCCAGGACGATGACAATGACACCCAGGAAGATGAAGGTGTTCTCTGTTGTCAGGGAGCCCAAGTCCTGTTCCAAGAGAAGCTCACTAATTGGCTTCAAGGTGCCTTGGCTAGCAGTGTGTTTCAAGGATATGCATGTATGTGTGTATGTCTGTCTGTGTCAATGAACATTTATTCTTTCATTTTAGCTAAACGTGATGAATATGGTTGAAACACAATAGGCAGTATAGGCAGGCAGGAGAATCATGTTCATTTAATGCATTCATTTAATAATGGAAAATAAGCTTTTCACATATTTCACCCACTCTACACATATAGTGCTATAACAGTGCAGACACTAGAAAACCTATACCAGTGATGATTTATTCAAATAAATGTATTAACTGTTTGGGATTTACGGAAAGAAGCAGCACACTGTTGCTTCATTTTCTTTTATATGTCAGAGCTGTATAACAATTAGAGATGTACATGCAAGTGCATAACTATGTGGACATCAGTATGTATACAGCTCTCCCTCTTGCTAGGATGAGAGTCCGTGCCAGCCTTAGATATGCTAAATGGACAGTGAGTTGACAAGGACTCAACCATCAGTCTGCATAATGAACCGCTGCACAGAAAATCGGCTGCTTCTGAAAAGCAAGCAATAGAGAAAGAGAGAGGTCGCTGGAAGAAATTACGGAATATGTTTTGGTGTTTGCGGGCTGTGTGTTGTCATTTTAGCTGGGTGAACACTGCGTAGGCGTCTGCATGTGGACCCGGGGACATCTTGTTCTTCCGCTGTTGTCAGGTGAAAAACTTCACCTGTCAGGTGAAGCTGTATTTCCAACATGTCAAATTTCTGTTGTTGATTTCTTGTTGAAATTGAAGCTTCAAGGTTTTCCCCTAATAGTGTGACACGTAGATCCCTTTTATGCGTTAAAGCATATGGACTGTGGCCACATCCAGTGACTCTCTTACCTGTTAGCATATCCTAGTGTTCAGCTGTTATTGCAGCTGAAACGCGGGTCTCTTTAACCTTTTGTTTTATGATTAAGTAATGCTCAGCTTTTCAATGCTTTTCATTTGTTATCATAGATTATCCCTAAAGGCGCATTTCAGCTTTTGGGCCTAGTCTAGTATTTTCTTAGCAATTGGTGGGTGGATTTATTGTTTCAGAAAACATGTGGCACTCCACAGAGACTGATTAGAGAACCATCAAATATTGACATTAAGATTAGAGAATTATTTTTATGTATTGCTACTTAAATCATGTTCAGAATTGATTTAACTTGATAGATTCCTTTTTTTTATTTAAAGGAAAGATTTAACGAGAGGGACTCTTTATTCCAGCAGCACCAACCACTAACCAACCACTTTATCCGTGTTTATTTGTTCTGACCCGTCTAATAATCTGCCATATATGTTCTCTTATTTGCTGCTGAGCAGCAGCCATTCCATCTGTTCCTGGGCTCTTCCGAGCGTGATGCATCCATTACTGTATGCCCCTTTTTAGCTGTGTTGGTTTGCCTGACCTTTGAGCCCCTTTAAGATGCGTGGGTGTACATTTGCTGCACCATTGTTAGGCTGCAGCAGTGTGTCCTAGACATGCAGAGATTGAGGTCAAAGGGAAACTTAGTTTGGGTATTTTAGCACATTAGGACTGGGGAGAGGAGGTTTCAGTCACGCTTCTCTCTCCACCCCTCCCTTTATTCCTCATCACGAATACATGTTTTGTCTTGTAGTCGCAAGGTTTCCCTTGCATATCTTATACTACATTATGTATACATTAGTACATTACATATTACATTGTTATTCATCGTATTGGTATTATACTTAGTTCATTACATTTACTATCGTTCAGATATGTGTTGCAGATATTCTCTCATTGTGTAACATCAGTGTATTAGGTTTGTGTATCCTGAAAGTGAGCTTTCACAGCTGGACAACATTCATTTGAGATGGTTATCTGCCGTAAACCGAATGTTCTGCTGTTCTAGTACTTCTTTAGTAAACAGGATAAGAGCTAGTAACTTGTTTATCCTCACACATTCCTACCCATGTACGGCCAGGCATTGACCATCATTATTGATGCATGTCTCCCTCTGTGTAGTTGTGTAAGTAGAAGAAGGAGTTTCCTATGATAAACTTGACATTAAATATTTTGCTCTGCTCTCACTCTCCTGGCCAAGAGATGAAGTCTGCTCCCACCATCCCTTCACACGTCGCTCCTGTACACATTTTCATATTCAGTAATAAAGTTTTGAGATAAAGTTGGAGTCTAGTCTACAGTGGGTATTTTCCTGGAGCCTAAAGAATTCTACAACAGTCCTGGTAAGTTGTGATGAAAGATTCAACAATCTATCAGCTGAAATGGTTGGAAATAGTGTTCATGCTCGTATTGTCATTTTTAATGTCATTTTGTTGACGGGCTGATATGGTGCAGCATGAAAAGCTGATAGCTTCTTCCTTAGACAGATGGGTCAGACAGCAAGGGTGCTGCTATAAATGGGACTAGAATGAAGGAAAATGGCACAGTCTTACATAAGCCAAAGTTTTTCATTTGAGTTTTTCTAATGCATTTGTCTTCCACACTGTTAGCTCCAGGTGATCAGTTAATTAAATTGTCACCTCAAGCTAAATTCATGTGCTCTGCCAAAGGAAACCAGAGAGAGGATGTGGGTGGATACAGTTTTTAAATAAAAAACAGTTTTTCACAATCCCGAGAAGGCTATTTTTATCATTCAGATTATTATTTCATGATAATAAGAAAAACATGCACTGTTTTAAAGATCACATGATGAAGTGTAAAAAGGAATTTACCACTAGAGACACATGTAAGAGAGGTTTGAAAGCAATCTTTCTGATATCACAATCTTTCCATCTGAACACTATTGTGTTATAGTAGGCCATTCTCTGCTTTTCCAAACAGGAAAATAAAGACATGAATTTGGTTGAAAGGGGATTATTTTGTGAACCTAAAGAAGGAGCTTAAGAAGTACCAAAAGGAACAATGAAAATAAATAATACTGAAACAATGCTAATAGTAGGTTAGAACCCAGATGCAATTACATAATTTACCATTTTTTGCTATTGTCAACTTCATTGAGTTATTTGTATTATTGAATAAACTATTATTTAGGGAATAATTAATGGTTCACTATTTAATTTTCGATTGCATTCATTATGTTTTGCAATTCAAATTTTAATATTCATTTTTGGAAAATTTGGCTGTTTCCATAAGTCATATATTTGCTCTCAGCATTATTATTATTTGTCAGTGTTACCCGTGGTACCAGTATGTCTTATGGGGCATTCACAGTCCTAATTTCAGCATCCTGCAGTGTCTGAGTCTTTGCTTAGGCACCCAAGTCTCCAAATTCATATATATTCAGGGCAACGAATCGCAGCAGTTGAGTGACAGGTGTGTTTTCTTGTTAGAGAAGAGCCTCGGATATTTTATTTCCACTGCTAAAAATGTAACCAGGGCGGGGAAGCTCATGCCTGCAGTAAGTCGTGCTTCATCCTGTGCTTGTGATCCTCTACGTGTGTGTTCAAGATGTGTGTCTGTGCGTTGTGTGTTTAAGAGAGAGAGAGAAGGGGAAGTGTGAGAGAGTGAGTGCCAATCTCCCCCATGATGCTCTGCCATCTGCCATATTCCTGTGTGTTTGTATTTGTGTCTGTGCTTATGTGTGTATGGTCCTATAGATGTCCATGCATGAGTTCAGTTCACTGTTGAAAATGTGAAAAAGGACGAAAGACAGTAATCTTGTTATAAAACTTTTGCATAGCAGAACCACTGTTTTCTCCTCTAGTCGTCTTCCCCTGAAATATAAATAAAAAAAGAAAAAAGTTTCCAGATTGTGTTTTCCTGCTGAACTGGGTCCCCCAAGAATCACGACACAGTCAATGCTTGTTCCCAGCGCTGATTCCAAATTAAACCTAAAACACAGAAAGAGATTACGAGCATACGTATCAGGTGTACTCTCTCCCAGCTAGTATGGTTCCGCAGGAAACAGAGCTGGTCTTTCTCTGAGCGCTCGTAGCTCGTTGTCATGGAGACAGGCCGCGTGAGACCATCTCAACCCACTTGGTGAAAGGCATGGGTGAAAGTGCTGGAGGAGGGTTGGTTGGTTGGGGTTCAGGTTGGAGACTAGGTGAGAAAAACAAAACATATCATCTTCCAGGGGCCCCAGCGGAGCAGGGGCCGGTTGGATGCCACCTAAACAATGTTATTTCATCAGCCTGATGGAGCGCAATAACCAGTGTGCGTTTCACCACCTGAGCTGATGTGTCCTCATCAATCTATCCGTCTGGCTGGTCATCTGTGTTGTCAAGCTGAAAAGGCAATGAGAACGACCCCTGCTGTGCTCTCTTTGAATGGACTGTGAGAATATTCACGACCGCAGCTTTTAATTCAAGCTGCAAGCGCTCACGCGCATAGATCTTCTCTGTCCAAAGAGGAAGCACATGTTTGAAAGTGTTAAATGCCATTATAGCACAAGCGAAGGCATGCCCACGCTAGCCTGGTGCTGTAGTGTTGCATCTGCGTATCTGTTCTGGCTCACTCCCCCAACATTCACAGCTGTAGGATGCTCTAAGCCTTTTTGTTTGAACTGTGTCAATGGACCAACAACAGCTGGAGCAGCTGGTGCAGGGCAGCTGGGGAGAGAAAGAGGATTTGGATACAGGCAGGGGTTAGAGTGTGTATAGGAAAAAGGAGGAGGATGAATGATGGGGTGCCACGGAGGAGATGACATGAAGAGAGGGGAGGTTAACAAAAGAAGAGAGGAGGAAATTGGAGAGGAGGAGGAGACAGGGATGAAGATTTCTGGAATACAGAGGCTAATACGTGAGTGAGACGAGGGTAAGATTAAGGATTAGGTAGAGGGAGCGAGAGTACAGTGGAGGTGGAGCAGATAGGGCTTTGTCAGCAGGTGAAAGACAACAGGGAGGGCTGCATAAACTGAGAATGATAGATAAGGTTGGAGCGAGGCCGCAGAGAGATACAAAGGCCCCAGCAAATCCACCACACAGAGGACGTAGACACTGCTACATACGAGCAGTGCCTAATGTTCCAATAGCCATGTGGCTCCATGCGGAGCTGTAGTCCTAGTTAGATTAACGATGGCAAATTGAGTTTCTGTAAGAGGAGAATTTACTTAACATGCTGCCAATGGTGCTCGAATGAGCTCTGATCTGATTTTTCTTATCGCATTGTTCAATTGAAAAAAAGGGACGCTGAAAGCTTTTCTATTCAGCGTCTATTATGCAGCGTTAGATAAGACGAGGGCAGAGTGGCGGGAAAAAGAGCCTGGATCAGATACACAGCCATGTTTTCAGATGAGCTATTTTTAGTGTAGGGACTGTCAGACAGTAATGTGTTGGAGCAGGTCATTAGCTCAATAAGTGGTTGGAGGAGCCTTTGAATATGTAACTCACCAGAAATGCCTCTTTCATTTAGTAAAGGCGAGTAAGGGTCAGCCTAATCTCTACTACTCCATTTCTGCCCGTGTATCAGGGCGAGAGTGTGCTCATAGGTATTTGCGCATATTTATTGTACCAATTGCAATGTGATCTGTCACCTGTGAATACGTAGTGTGTCTGCCTAGGAGTATGTACAGTATGTTATCCTGTACCGACACTTGAAGGGAGACACGTTTGCGCGTGATATACGACGGGTTAACAAAGGCTGCCGTCTCATTTGGACGCCCCACCTGCATCTTGACACATGGAGCAGAAGGGTTGAGGCTGGGGGAGCTCGATAGAACCGAGGAGTTATTGAGCCCCAGACAGGGAGCTTCTGCACAGCTTGTCTAAATCTCTGTAAGCAGACAGAGCTGAGTTATGTTCAGGCTTCCAGATGTGTGTAACTATATGTGTTTATGTGAGGGAAAGAGAGCAAAATACTGATGGAGAACCCCCCCGGGGCGAGGGAACATCTATTAAAGCAGCAGTTTCTGACACATTTGCTGTTATTGAATTTTGCTACGTTCCTACTGACCCCTCAATCCTCTTTGTTTAAGTGTTTTCCATTACTGTGGCAAACTCTGGATCTATTATTGCTTTAACACTTTTATGTGCCGCCAGTACAGTAACACACTGAACACTAAGAAGGAATTAGGCCAGAACTAAAACCAAATTATTAGGAAAAAAAAAAACCTCTTAAAAATGTATCATTGCAGCTCATTTCACGGCTCACTAGACAAGAAGACTTATTAATACCGAAGCCATACGCAGAAAACTATTTCAGTCTGTGTCTTGTCTTAGTTGTTGAGCGGTGGCTCCATTGTTCCGGTTTTAGTTCAGTCAGAGCTGGCCTGCTTGAGCTGTTAATCCCAAGTCAGAAGTGCTCTCGCTAAATCAAAAGACCTAATCCTGCATTAGCATAAATTTGTCTTTAATTTTCTTGAGGAGGATGTTTTTGCTCCGTCTTTATGAATTATTGTATGTTTTGTCCCTACCCCTCGCAGTGCACTCACGTTAGTTTCCACTCTAAGCTAACGATGCATCAGAGATGGAGGGGAAAATGCTTTTTTGTTTATCTCTGCTGACCTTCTTTGTTTCTCTCTCTGCAGAGTGCCTACCCCTGCTAAGTGACGTCTTACCCATATCTCCATCATCTCCATCCTGCTCACGGTGGTGCCATGCCTCTGCTCAGGACAGGTGGAGTTCTAGCCCAAGCCAGGAGACCCATCCCGGCGCTCTGCTGTAATCCCTCTCCACTGTGTATGCTGTTGCCTTTGATTATCCTCCTAACCAGCCCTTTGAACGGCCTGTGTGGAGCACTGGGTGAGACGATCTGTCTATTTATGTAGAGTTATGACAAACGTATTTTCAGCATTTTGTGCAGTGACTCCATATATTTATTTCCACATATGGTTTTCATATCTGGTTAGCCAGTTAGCTATACAGTTCTTTCTGTCTCTTTGTCAGCTGGTTTATTGTCAGAAGTAAATGCGATGTAGACAAGTGTGAATATATCTAAATGCATACACATCCTTTCTGCGTGTCAGTGCGTGCCAGAGTGAAACCAGGCCTGTCAGTACATCAGCTCTGGACTGTGGCATTGTTAATGTGTTTTGATAAGGCGGGAGGTCCCATCAGCATGTTCCTCATCATCTCCTTGATTACAACATTTCCTGCCTCAGTGGTCCACCAACAAACACACACACACACACATACAGACACCTACTCTGACACAAACACACTCAACTGAAATTATAACTAAGGTGGTTTCTTTGAAAGTGGATGCAGCCTAAAGATGGAAAATGTTCTCATTTTTCATTTGTGTAACCAATTTGAGGCCAAGATCCTTTTGAAAAAATTTACGTCATATCTGAAAGATTTTTATACTGAGTATAAGTATAAGTATAAGAGGCAGAGTTACACAACAACATCCAGTTGAAATGTTGTGGGATTGAAGAGTTAGACCACCTACAGCGTATCTCTGCAGAATGGAAAGTGCTGTGGGGAAAAAAGCTACCACTCCCATGTATAAGACATCAAAGCCAGTTGTTTCTTTGTCTTTTATTATCAATATTTGTGACAGATCGTGTGAGTTAGAGTGATTCAAATTTAACTTTCAGCTTTGGACAAAAACCTGTAATGTTTGGAATCAAAACTTCAAACCAATGTCATTTCTGCCCTGAGAGGTTTTTTTTACTGATTCTCCTGGAAAGCTGATCCAGTTTTAAAGATTTACGTGCACAGTCTGAATTTGCATTTAGACGGCGTTCTTAGTCAAAAGTATCAAAACTCTACCCCAGCTTCCTCCCACCATCCGAAGACATGCAGTTAGGTAAATTGGTGACTGCAGACTAAATTGCCTATAGGTGTAAATATTAGTGTGAATTGTTGTTTGTTTTTATATGTCAGCCTTGTGATAGACTGGCAACCTTTCCTGCTCTGTTATTAGGGAGGAAATTTTAAATAATTACTTTAACAAATACTTTTAGTAGACACGTTGTTTTTGTTTTCTCTCTCAATGGATTAGTTTTTTGAAATAAATCAAATCACAGCAATAATTCTGAACCATTCTTACTTTAAATTCTGTGCAAATCATATTTAATATCATTTTCATAAAATTACAATTAACATTTACAGTTCAAACACTATGTCTGAACTAAGAGATTTCAGTATTGGCTTGTCCACATTTCACATTCTTGTTTGAAATGGGCCCCAATTTAGTAACAAGCAAATACAAATAAGGCTTTTTTTCTGCCAACTATGCAGCATACTCTGCCTCCATTATATTTGGATCACACATATTTCTTTGCACACATTTGGCTGTGAGATGGAAACAGATTTGACAGCAAAGACACACAAACAGGAAGAGATGCATTATTAAAAGTGGCTTAAAGGCTTGTCAGACCACAGCTCGTTGCGCTTAATACCTTAGCCATAAGTAATATCTTTTAAGGCACTATGTAATGCAACATTTCACTAGGAGCTACACTATTTTGCCTAAAAGATCATTTCCAAAATGACAAATTAAACGTGTAATTATGTTCTGACAGTTCACAGGACATGCTAAGTATAATAGTACACAATCGCACTGCAGAAGCTACTCAGTCAGATGATTACAGGTAACACAAGTTAAAACTGATCAACCTGTCCAGTGTAACAGACAGAAAACCTGCCATTAAAGACCCAGATCTCTTCAATAGTCCTTCATTTTCCAGGCAGATTTCTAGAACCTTTCAATCATAATGTGTTTATGTTCAGTGCAAATCCATCCAGATCCAGTTGCTTGCAGTGCTGTTCCCTGGCATCCAGAAGAAGCTTAAGTGGTAACGTTGCCAGTGGGGTCGGTTTTGCCCAAGGATTGGTGTTTAAAGCGCATTTAAGAGAACACAGAAAATGTTTTGACCTCAACACAAAGCCACTGAAACCCATGTTCAAGCCCCGAGAAGCACATGAAATTTGTTCATAATCTCATAGCCAGTGGAAGACAGTCTTCAGCCATGAGATTTTTTGGGGCTTTTGATAGCTCACATTCTCACATTGTTGGCAGCGGAAAGTGTAATTTTCTCAACACTGTGTGCCTTTCTAAGAGTCTAACAGGCCGGAAATATCCTGCTCCTGAGCCCTAAAATTGTTCTGATTGACTGTACGGTATCAGCTTTTTGCTTCTTCCTGTTGAGGATTATGGTGGGTCTAAAATGAAACCACTTTATTCCCGACATTCAGAGTCTGCCTTTTAGAGGCACAACACAGTGGAACAGATACTGGAGCATTCTTCTGAAATGGTGTCAGTAGTTAGTGTTGAGGCATTGTAGTGAAACTGGAAAAGGTTTTTTTGTTCCTGCTCTGTCTCCAGAGCAGTACTGAAGCAACACAGCAGGACCAATTCCACCCAGACATAGGGGAGGTGGGAGGAGGGATCCAGGTTGCTATGGTAAGGGTCATCCTGACTTCACCATGATGGATAGCAGCGATTCTGTAGCTGAGGAGGAGTTAAGTTGGGCACCATGGCAACAGGCCACAGACAGATAGCAAGGGGTGGGTGCATAAAGTTCTTTGATTGATCTGACTCAGCCACTGTGAAAAATATAGGTTCAGTACTGTTGGTGCAATATCAAACTTGGAAGAAATGCTTTTTCTAATAAAGGGCAACTGCTGCACTTATGCATCACACATCCGCTGCATCACAACAGATGTTGTACTTATATTTCCCCCTGAAGCAAAGCTGAAAATGAACATGGCCTTTGCTAATCATATACGCAAAGATCAACCAGGACGTATAGGCGCCACAGTGCGCAGGCACAAAATGACACCTCTGGTATTAATACATTTAAACCAATTATATGCTGTGAATTTGCAGCTAACACTTTCTCCTACCTGTGAAACACTCATGTGTCATGACAGCCTGTGCTGAATACAGTATGAGGGTAGCCTGTTGTAGAGGAAGCAGAGAGCGAAGGAGAGAGACAGACACATATGGAGAGATATGTTCCTCTGAAGCCCAATCCCATCTTTTATTTATGACCCACAGGAAGTCCTTCAGCTTGTCCTCTAGATGATACCCGGGAAGTAAGAACAGCATGCAGCCATCAGAGCACAAGTCAGCCTGACCAGTCACTTACAGTGAAATGAGGCGTGGTCAGCAGGGGGCTTGCTGCTGGATGTGTAGTCAGTTTGATGTCATCTGGATCTCATTCCTTTTCTTCTTCATCCCTCCCTCTTCCACCTCTGTCTGGCTCACAGCTCCCCCAAAGTTCACCAACATTCCCACAGACCAGATCGGCGTGTCAGGGGGTGTAGCATCGTTTGTGTGCCAGGCCAATGGCAATCCCAAGCCTGTTGTCTACTGGAACAAGAAGGGCAAGAAGGTCAACTCCCAGCGTATCGAGGTGGTTGTCACAGTGCACAATGTTCAACTCCTTCTGTAGCCGCAGGATAAATACGCAAATATGTTTCCAGTAATACAACCAATGCATGCTTGTTTGATCGTATTTGTATTCTGTGCAAAAAAAAAATTGATGTGCATTTAGTTAGCTGAAAAGTTGATATCACTGTCATGTCTGTGTGCTAAACATGAAGCTAGAGCCAGACAAGCAGCAGGCAGCATCTCCGCCAGCAACAGGCTTAAAACGCTTATAGGTGGATTCTTTTTACCATAACTGTTTCCACATTTCTCACGTCAAAAAACTATCCATCTCCATAAACACACATTAGAATGATATTGTCATCTATTACCTTTTTCCTGGTAAGAAGGTGAACAACAATACAAAAGTATTGCACATTTCCAGCATAGATCACAAGGTTTAATTCAAACGTCATATAATGGAATTTCACAGTACTCCAAAACTGAGAGAAATTCTATGTAATTAGGAGATTACATTATATTTTACTTTATAATAGATACAATCACTGGTGAAAGGTTAAATGCTACCAGCAGGCCGCTCCACAGAGTTCTTACAGCTCAGTAAAGGCTTGACTGTGTATTGATGCAGTAATGTGACTTAATGCTTAGAGGTACAGCATTTCAACCAGAGAACCAACAGGTTGGTAAGTATCTACCTTGCTGATTTTCTAAAAGACACTTGTTCACTTTTCCTGGGACCACGTGTACAGGTACATTTTCTTTATCTGCTGTTTGCCATATTTTTGTTAAAGGGCTAAAGGGATAGAGTATTTTATCTGTTTAATACTGTAAAAGCTGTGTGCTAAGATAAATTCAGCGTTGTGATTCCTTTTTCTAATAGTGATTCATTGTTTCCTCTGCTGTGACTGATGTGTGCCTTCCTGTGGTTTTGTGGCTGTCTAGACAGTCGAGTTTGATGAGGGTGCAGGTGCTGTGCTGAGGATTCAACCACTCAGAGCACCCCGAGATGAGAACATCTACGAGTGTGTGGCACGCAACAGTGAGGGAGAGGTGTCTGTCGCTGCAAAGCTGGCCATTATTAGAGGTGAGACAAAAACGCTGTGCGCACGCACACACACGCACGCACACACACACACAATCTCTGTGGTGCGTTCTTTCCACGCGCTCACACACACCTGGCTTCAGACATTGTCCCCGGTTCCCTGGGCTGTCAGTTTGTAGATGTGACAGTAGAGCCATGCCACACCCCGTCTCCACAGCAGGCTGCAGTGAACTGTTCTTTTTATATTCCCTTTGAGTGCAACCGATCATGATCTGGCCACAAAAAGGACTAGCTAGTGTGCTAGCTGAGGGGTATTCCAGCATCCCAGCTTGTTGTCCTCACTGCACCTCCCGGCCAGAATACGGGTGTTAATCGAATGTACGCTGCCTCCTTGGAGGGGAAACGTATCTTATGTGGTGCTCAAACATGCTATGAACTAATGTTGCTGCATGTGGCTGAGAGCCAGGGAGCTAAGCACTGGACATTTGCCCAGCACAGCAGGAAAGGACGAAGGAATAGAGGGATGGCTGCTCAGGCTGATACAACACGAAGAAAAATCAGGGGATTAAGCCTCGGTTTGGCAGGCAACCCACTTCTGCCAGGGGAAATTGAGGAAGAGAGGGAAAGAGGGAGGATAAGGTCAAGGTGAGGTGAGAAGCGGTACGGTGGTGGGTGAGCGTTGGGGGTGGGGGGGTGGTGGGGGCAAGAAGTTGAGTAACACAACAGAGTGGCGTGAAACAACAGAAATGAAAGAGGATGTCGAAGGAGTGGTGCAGGGGGCGTAGGAGTGCAGGAGATGGATAAGGATTGTGGAGTTGGCAGAGCTGTGTGATAAGCAGAAGGCTGGTAGCCCAGGGAATAGACTGCTGTCCATCTGTTACCCGGCCCATCATCTCTGCACACACAGCCCCAATCTAAAGCACATTACGACATAAACTACACCTCGAGGGCGAGCCATTTTGTGCGGCCGCGTGTGTCTGTTTCTGTTTTTGTAAACCTTTCTCCTACTGAGATCTGTGTACCATGAGGTCCCCTGTCCCCTCTGTCACAATAGAATCAGCTGCCTTCGATTCCTCCTAATCAGCTGATGAATTCTGGGCAGTAAACAGATTATTGGACTGTAATGAATGACACCAATATTTGACTCCCACAAAATTCAGAGCAGCACTGGCCACAGTAATTACATTTATCAAACATTGGATAAGGATGGCTAATATTTTTCTCCTCACTGTAGAGTGCATGATATGATATGTATACTGATCATATTTGCAAGTCAAATGTACTGTGTATATGTCTTTTGTCAACTACTAAATGTATCTGTGTTTTGTCAGTGTGGAATTTTCTTTTAGGATTTCAAGATAAATATAGTGATGTACCTTTAAGTTTTATGTATTAATTAATAACATTATTTTCACATAATTTTATCAGAAAACTATCTCTAACTTATTTTTGTCCTAACTTAATTGTGTCAATATATCTTAATATCATGATATAAAGTTGCATATGTATACGTGATAGATCGTTTTGTCAGTACATATTGCTCAGCCTTACTACTCTGCATTGCTATTTCTCACATTTCCTAAAGATGTAGGGTGCAGAGTGCAACCATCTGAATGCCCCCCACTCCCTACACTTGAATTTTATGGTGCCTGTGGGGGTGTCAAGTTAATAATTATTATTTAGTATGTACAGTTTTTATGTTTATGAATGAAATCATTTACAACCTGCATTTTCCCTTTTGCCTTTGCTCAACCTAACTTTGTGTGAGATAAAAGATTGTTTGATGATCTAAATCATGCTCTTTATAAATTTGTGTGACAAATAAACAAAAAAAAAGAAGGGGGCAAATACTTTTTCATAGAAGTGACAGGCTTTGGTTTGTCTATCATAGGAAAAACTGTGACCTCCATAAAATAGAACCTGCTCCCTATGTGTCTTAAGGGATTACACACTAATTAAAACATACTTATGAAACTCATATTTCCATTCTGATAATAAATCCATTTAAATGTTACTTTAAATCATGTCCTTGCTGTTTGTCACCATAGAAACAGGAGCCTCCATTCAAACTTTACAATACTATGGGTTAATGTTATGGGCAGAATTCTAACTATTTCAGAGAAATTATGTTTGGTCACAATAAACATTAACACAATCTATGTATATCAGCATACTTGAGTGGAAGGAAATCTGCATTTACTCTGTCTGAAGATTTTGTGTTTATTTATGGATAAGCAGAACATTCTATACACCAAATTATTATTTTTTACAAAATAAACTGGTTCTCGTTGTTATACTTCACATAGTAGCTCACACTCAGGTCATGCAGGATGCAGTGTGCTCCCAGCCACGAACCATAGAACCCTGCATTCTGCTAAACGCCGAGCGGTATATTCTATGATATGCTGTCAAGTGCACAAAAGTCTGCAAGGATTTGGTTTGGGTCGTTCTCTTTTAAAAACACAGGAGAAAAGGTCCACCTACCACTGAGGTAGAAAGGAGGCTTTCTATTCCCGACTAAGCCTGTTCACTGAAAAGTCTTTTCAAACCCTGGTGTGTTTCATCTCGTCATTTTGTATAATAGTTGACCAACACTAATAGCAGTGTTACACTGTGAAAGGTTGTGGTTGGCCACAGGATATGGGCTATGGCTGTATAGGCAGCCTAATGGATGGAGATGTGGTAGGCTATGGTCAGGGAGGTCCTTCTTTTTTCTGCCTTCTCCGCAAACATCACAAATCACCCTCACCGTCCCATTATCTACGCAGCTGCTTCCTTTGTCTTTTCCTCACTTCATCTTTCTGCCTTTGACTCTACCAGCCTCTTCTTTGGCCCACAGCGACGTCCATGTCTAATTTCTTCCCTCTTGTTTTATTCATTCTTTCATTTTCTCAGCCATCTATTCTGCCTGACCCTCACTGTCTATCTGGACTCTCTCTCTTCTCCTCCCTTTGCATTTTAGAGACTCTCTCCTGCTCCACCCTCCCTCCCATATCACCCCATCCCCTTTCCACCCAAACTGCTCTTTTCTATGGACACTGCAGTTGTGTTGTTCCGCCTTCAGGAGACGTGAATATCTGCAGTTCTGCATGTTTGAAAACCTCTGGTGGGCGAGAGATTCTCATCACGGCAGCAGTGTTTTTGAGTTTGTTTGAATGTATGTGTGTGTGTGCGCGCACAACGCTCGTGAATGTGTGCACGCGGATTTCTTCCTTTATGAGTGTGTAGGTTTGTGCGTGTCTGTGTGTGTGTGTGTTGCTGGTTTCTGCAGAATAATCCTGATTATACTCACCTCCCAGTGTCCCATTTTTGGAGAAAGGGAAATGAGGGATGGGGGAGGAAGAGGGTGGAAAAGAGAAGGGGGAGGAGAGATGTTCTGCCACAACGGCAAACACCCTTCATATGAACAACGGAGTCAGATCAGTGATTCCCTCCAGGCATCTGCTGCATTGGCAGGCCGGCAGCTAAAGCAGAATTTTGGTCTGGAAACAGTCTGAGTCCCAACTCAGCTTGCAAGAGGATTACACTCCTTCAGTGGAGGACTGGCTCTTTCATCACATACCCCATCTTCTTCACTGTCTCACTCCCTCCGTCCATTTTTTTCCTGCTGTCTATAATTCATGTTTGTATACGGCGCAGGTTATATCGACTTTAAACTATTTTTACAATATTTTCAGGAACCAATGACGATGTAAAAATAAAACTACAAGCAGAAAGGCACCCAGTCCTTCTTGCTGTGAGGTGACAGTTCTTAATCACTGCACCACCATGCCACTCCTGACATACATCAAATTCTACACTTGACCAATCAAGCAGTTAAAGCATCTGATATAAAGTGTCTGCTTTTATCCTTCTCAGAAATCCTCTTATTTTAGCATCAGAACTAAAGAAGTTTGAGACTCTTGTGGCTCTAGTATATTTGCTATCATCTTCTCCTATTGGTTGTATTTATGTATGAGGTGGTGAAGGAATCCCATCTGATGTATTACTGAACTATTTCTAATTGACAGTGGGAGCCTTTGTGTTTAGGTCTCTGACAAACTTTTTAACATGCTACTATAACCATATATCACAATATGAGGAGTTTATTATTATGATTGTAGATGATATGATGTGGCACAGCCTTAGTTTGTCTGTGTAATGCTATTTGTGGCATTGGGATTTATAATATTTGTTAGATCTGTGGGAAGAATCAGAGCAGATCCCAGGATGATGGGGACACCTGGGTTTTTAGTGGAATTGATCTACAATGCAAAGTCTGGTTCTGCATTATATTGTGCTCTATTATCATAGGGCCATTAGCATTTAAAGTGCTCCCCTTCAGCCCTTCTATAGGAGTCAAGGCATTACAGCCTCTGAAGACTCCTGAGTGCTGGCAGATTAGACCCCAATTAGGTTTTCTGAGACCAGCTTTTATTCAAGCATCTTTCATGCACATGGTCGTTCTCCACCGAAATGAACTGATATGAATAGACAACTTGTTTCTTAACCAGGACAAAAGATGAGTTGTGTGTATATATGTGTTTGTGTAACTGTGCATGAATAGGAAATACAAAGAGAGACAAGGAGAAAAAAACTGGATTCATATTTGTTTGTTTGCATCATATGCATTATGTCTTTGACTCTGTGTGTGTGTCTGTCTGTGCTTGTACATGTGTGTGTTGACGCATGAGTTGCATATTTGCCCAGATCTGGTTGGCTCAACTGACTGGTTTTGGGCACCGGTCCTTCTGCAAACAGTACCGGGCCAAAATGTACGCTCCCAACCTCTTGATACACACAAATTCACACAAACACAGAGCTGCGGGGAACAATGCGGGTTGGTCTTTGCCAATGTTCCCCCAAATGCTGTTGACACACACCATGTTTATGTACCCAGGGCACATTTTTCCATAGGCTGTCTTATCAATTTAACCAGGAGATGAAAAATAAGCGGTACATTTGTGCAGCAGTGTTTGTGTTTGATAAATGATTCATTTGGTGAAAAGAGTGATCAAGGCCATGCCCGCAGTATCTATTTCAAGCAGCCGCTGACTCATCCGGGAGCCTGGCTGAATAGTTGGAGCTCCCTGTTCTCCTCTCGAGTGAACTGTACTTCAGCGTCCAGCAACCCTTTCTGTCTGCTGGTTTATCTTCATTTTCATGTGACTAGTCTCCCTCAAAAATCTCTCATTGATCTCAAATATTTCTATGTCTCTCTCTCTCTCTCCATCCACATCACTTCTTCTCTCCTTCCTCCCTCTAATGATTAAATCCGATGTCCACCAGCAGTCTATATTTGCAGCACTGTTAAAGACCTGCCTGGAATACAGAGCCAGACCCCCATACAGACACACACACACACACACACATGCATGCACCCCCAGAGCCCGCTGCAGTGGCGTGCTCTAATTAACAGCCAGGGAGTCCATGTAGTGGAAGCCGGCGGGGTGATAAAAAGCCCATCTGAAACCTCTCAGGAGAGGGTTAGAGTTGGGGGAGGGCAGGAGGGAGCAGATGTAGGCCTAGCATATTCCTCACCCCAGGGGGAGCTCACTGTTTGACCTGCCTATCGATCTTCCTCCTCTTCTTTCTTTCTCGTGTTCCTTGTCTCGTCAATGGCCATACCACTGTTCCCATTCAGGTGGATCATTAGCTAAGATCAGTCAACGTAGCGGAGGGAGGAGGCATGGGGGGTCAAGGTGGTCTGAAAGATTGTTTCATCGCTACCACACCAGTAGCAACCGTAGCATTCACAGATATTGTCATCAGCCGTTCCACTGAGCTTGATTCTGCTCTTCCTGGCGTTTTGTTCCCCTCTCCTTCCAGCTCTTAGCCCCGCCATCAGCATTCCTATCGGGCAGGGTCTCTCCAAAGCTGATGACTGTGAAAAGAGAGAAAGAGAGCGATAGATCCTATCTCCACTCAGCCTCTCAACCTCATCGCAGAGCGTGGGGAAACAGATGGCGCGCGTCTGTCATGTGGTTAGGTAGCAGGGAGCCCGGAGGAGGAGAGGAGCAGAGGAAAAACACACACACAGTTTACGTGGCCACGGTCTGCACCTCGGACTGTGTTTGGCTCCAGATTTGTCAGTGATGCTGGGATCAAACTAACAAACTTTTACCTAGTTCTGTTGTGTTGCTCAACAGTCAAGAGGCTCCATGTGGCTTTGATTTATTAGCCTAGCAAATTGCTATCGTGGTAATTGCTTTGCTACTGTAGGAAAGTGGAATATATAATTATAGTTCCAGGTATGGGGGAGGTGTCTGCGTGTATGTGTGAGGGAAAGAGTGGTTAAAAGGGTAAGGAGAGAAGGACGCAGGAGGGCTGATGGATGCTTGATTACGTGTCTGGCCATCTGGACTGTTGTCACCAAGATGCTTAATCCCATTCACCAGAGAAAGTGCATGTGAACATGTTTGTGTGTGTGTGTGTGTGAAATAGAAAGCAACTGCTTTTCAGCATGCACACACCTTCATTTCCCTGGATACGTGTGGACTTGTCACCATACATTATTCCACACGCATCACAGGAAATCTGTGAAGATGCTAATAGGAACATAGCTGAACGAGCGCATATGTACGCGCACGTCCAACACACACTCAGAGACATCACCGACTGCCCCCTCAGCGTAATCAGACATATATCCAGACGCATGCAGACACATCCCAGATCGGCCTCTCTAATCGTTGGTGCATTTTAACAATTACTGCTAACAAGTCCTTATTACCCCCAGTGCCCTGCCCCTCCTCTTGATCCCTACTTCTAATTGCTGCTGCTGTTTCTGAGCAGCTCTCTGCATAGTTATTAGACAGAAATCATTACCAGCATAACACAGAGCCACACCATGAAAAAAAAAACCTCACAGTTCAATGTCACTGCCACCAAACACTGCATGTCTGATGGTGTGTTTGTACATGTGTGTGTGTGCATGTGTCAGCACTTAAGTTAACTCCTGCTGACTGGGCGGTGTGTTTATACTCCTGTAGAAATGGCCTGTCACACACACACTAAAACCTCACTGTGTCTCCGCTCTACCCGCCTACTAGATCACATAATGACTAGCTAGCTGTAGGAAGGTGCACGCAGCTTTGATGAGGAAGGATATAGTGACTCTGCTGTCCTCGCCAGTATCTGCTCTTTCAACGGTCTGCAGATGTTAGGGTGTGTGTGAGCTAAGCTTGTGTTTCACCACACAAAAGAAAATAACAGATGCAAAGCAAGACAAGGCTCGCTCCGGTGCTTTAGATGAACCAGCAGTTTGTGTGAACTGTCCAAAAAAGAGTTCACTCCTGTCCTTGTGGATTTGCTCCAAAACAAAGTATGAGCAACTCACTTCTTTTTTAGGATCTCTTTAGCAACACGAAAGGAGCGGCTAATGCTGTCCGACTCTTTACGGTGAGCTTTAAGTGATGCTCACTTCTCTGAACACATTTTCTATCCCCATCTCTTCAGAAGACCTGTTGCCATTCGGCTTCCCCAGCATAGACATGGGTCCCCAGCTGAAGGTGGTGGAGCGGACAAGGACAGCCACCATGCTGTGCGCTGCCAGTGGCATCCCCGACCCGGAGATCTCGTGGTTCAAGGACTTCCTCCCTGTCGATCCCAGCACCAGCCAGGGCCGCATCAAACAACTGCGATCAGGTGAGACAGATGAGGAGATTAGTTCATATTGAAATACGTAAGCAAATGGTTTTGCTAAAGCTTAGCATCACCATCAAATAAATCCCTGTTGTTCTATATTTGGTGATTATCGTGTTTTAATTATGATTGAGGGATTACATGCTCCTCTCTGGGTTTATCTACATCCTTTGGGCGAGCAAAACTTTTTTCTAGCCAATTTTATAAAAGGATAATTGTGCTATACTCATGCCAAGACAAGAATGATCTTTTTTACATTTGGGCAAAGAGATAGGAAAAGATGACACTTTAAAGTCACAAATCCCTTATTCATACAGTAGATTTCCAAAAAATATGGCAGCATGCCATTAGAAAAATATTAGGCCCTACAAGTGGAAATTATAAAGTAAATCCACCTTAAATAAAACACTTTACTCTAATAATAAAAGATAGAAGCTTCTTCACATTATTATTTATTTGAACTGCCTATTCTGAAATAGTTTGAAAGTGGGGGTAACGAGGAAGGGAAGAGTTTTTGGACGTGAGAAAGAGAGACAGATTGAGGGATGAATACAGAGGAATCTCATCTTGTGCTTAAGACAGTTTGTTCAGCTTTGTTTAGACTCTTCTATATAGATGATACAGTGTCTCCTGAAGAAGGCAGACACGTTTTTTCTCAGCCATTCTCGCTCAGCCCTCCTCAGGGGGAATGAAAGTGATGGTGAGGCGAAACCATTTTGTTGTTGCTTCATCCATATTCTCTGTGCTCCACCGTCCTGCCAGCACTGATATCTCCCTGCTGTCAGCCAGTATCCCTCACTGTTGCCCTCTGTCAACCTCGCGTCTGCATCTCCATTAACTCAAATTCCTTTTATGCCATTAAGGAAATGTATGATGTACACACTTTAAAATGTCGAGATCTATTTAGAACAGTTTATTAAATCTTCGTTAAAGTTGTCTACTAAACCTTTCGGTCTTACGTCTACTCATGTGTAGTTCACAGCAGCAGATTTATACATGTAAGCCTTGTGATCAACTCATGCTAATGCTTATTTAAAAGCCATTTAGCAGTATACATGCAAAGTCTGCATACATTCTTTATACCGAGAGGTAACAGAAGTAAATGTGCAAGTAAATGGTAAATGATCTGCACTCACACAGTGCTTTTCTACCCCACTGGACTCACATTCAGCCATTCAAATGTATCTGGGCATCAGTTCGTCTGAGGTACTAATTATTAATGTTAAAACATTCACAGATTCAAGGAAAGAATTCATTCAAAAACCTTAATTTAGCACGTTTCCTTTAAAAAATCATTAATAATTAACTTAAATTCTTCAGAAATGCACTCTAGTTAGTAAAAACATTTTATTCACTCTTGCCCTGTCGTGGACGCTCCTGAGCAGTGGTAGAAATACTAAGATGTTCTACTTGGGTAAAAGTTATTATATGTATACATTATCTATAACAAGAAATTGTTTGGTTTATATCATATAATTATATATTTATATGTTTAGAAAAAATACTTTTAAGTATCACGTTCATTACGCACATTGAGCAAATTGTAACCACTGCCAATAGATTAATGTTAAACGATCTGTACTTACATTATACTCCATGACAGAGCTGCCATGGTCCATCAGAAGGAACTTGTAGATCAGAGTTTGGGATCAACTGGTGGACGACTGATCTACATTTAAGTAGTTAAGAATTTTCTCTTTTTCTCCCTCATCTAGTGGAGTAAATGTAACATGACGTTAACCACAAAATACTTCAAGCGTGAAAATGTACTTAGTTGCACTTACTCTCTGTATCTATTATTATGTGTCAAGCAAAACGTGAAACATAGACATTGAAATGATTATTTAGTTTTGTTAGCCTGAATATTATAGTGGAGCATTAAAAGTTAAACGTATGATCAAACTGAACTTTACGTTGTTAAGGCTTTCTAAAAAAAACATGCCACAATATGTGAGTAACGCAAACTAAAGTTATACCTAATCTTGGTGGTTTGATTATGGTGGTGTCTGCAAGTAAATCTGTTTGCTATGCAGAGACCTGTTTTAGATCCTGTAGCCAATTCTAGTATTTCCAACCACCTTTGGATGTGTAAAAATGGCTACCTGCTCCTGTGATCTACAAAAAGGTGTAATTGTCTTTATGTAAAATGTTCTGCAGCGCAGGTGTGGGTGGAATGTGGTGTGAGACCAGCTGTGCTGCTGCATGGATTCAAGTCAATAAATACACAAAAATAAACCTTAAAACACGAGGGATGCCTATGTTTTAAACCACGACAGGGATGGTACAGTGGTGATTATTTAATAGATCCATAGTTCTGTGAATCTACAGACCTGCATCCATTTAATACTTACTTTCATATTATTAAAACATACATGTACATTTTATAGTATTCTGTCATAATAAGTTTGACTTTGTCTGCTCTGAGATTCAGTTTGTCCTCAGTAGGGTGTCACACAGACATGACACTGATTCACTGCTACAGTATGTTTGGCCACATATCACATCAATGCAACAGTAGCAAGACAAATGGCTCAGTGAGAGTCACCGCAGGGTTTAATAGGATTTAAAATCACTAGAAGCATCACGAAGCTGAACAACAAAATGCACTGTATAATGAACCAAACGTTGTAGTGAAATGACTTGGAGGAAATCAATTACACCTGAGCTGGGCACCAAATAGCACCGAGATGTGTTATGGATGAAACCCTCCTTTAAAATCTGTTTAATGAGGGCACCTTCCAAGCAATGCCTCTGATTTAGTGGACGTCTGCCAGCTCTCGTTGGGCGGCAGCCAGGGATCTGTCTTGGGCCACAAACATTGTTTGCTCTTTGTGTCTACTTTTCTTTCTCTGTCGGGTTTTGGAAATATTTTTATGGCCCATACATATCAGGATGAAAAATGATATTGAAAAAGACTTAAATGCCACAGAAGATGACTTTTAACTGTGTGAGCGATAAGTGACCCTCATTTGTAGTATCCTGCATGTAAGTGGCCAACTGATGGGCGGACGTTGTTGCAAACTACTGTCTGTGTACACACCAACATAAAACCTGCACACACATCTGCATCACTTCCCTGAGACTAGAAACATATGTGTAGAGTTTTCTGACATTTTCACACCTTAACCAGGGCGTCAGTCTATTCTTATTTAATCTGTCCGCTTGCCATCTGATGCAGATAAGATGTGCATGAGGACAACCCTGACAAGCTATAGCTGTCCAACATTTTATTTCACTTTCAAGACTTTTTGAAACGAGATCTGACTCAAAATGTTGCTCATGCATCATTAAAATCCATGGAGGATATTTTTAGTCTTATTTTTTTGTTAATCAACAGAAAAAGACATGTTTCAGTGAAATTCAATGGGAAATTGGGGCAATGGTCAAAAAATGTTTTTAAGGATTTCTTAAAATGGCAACAAAGAAAAATCCTTTTACAGATCAGTTTTTTCTAGAGCTGATCTACAGATGTACGGAAAACAAAGCCCCTTGAGGAAAATTATTTATTTATGACTGATTTGTAATATTGAGCAATTTAAAAAAAACTTCTAGCGTAGCATTTTCAAAATGATGTTTTCCAACGAATAGTCAAAGACACAAATATCTAATAAAAGCTAAGAAATATATTTAATAATAAAGTGAGTTATTCTATGAATGATTCAAATAAGTCATTATCGCAAATCCCAACGATAGTGTGTAATAATAAAATGGAAACCATTGTTGGTAATGTCCGGTCGCAGTGTCCCACCTCAGACTGGAGACTGGAGTCCAGGCGATCTGTTTGACCTACATGTTCTGACAGAGCGATCAGGTTGGCATTGTCTGCTGTTATCTGATCAGTGGAGTCTCAGTCCAGCAGACTTGTGTGTTTACGTGGGCGTGTGGTGACCTTTGAGTGTATATGCTGAGCACCTGTCTTTTTTCATGTATGGTAATGACATGTATTGCGTAGAAGAATATTTCAGTAGCCGATTTCAAATCTGTGCTGATGGTTAGCCATATGAGCTGCTTCCAGCTGTCAGATGAGTTCTCATTTGCAGCTCTCCACCTGTCCAGCTCCATCTCTCCTCCACTCTGTCTGTCTCTCGCTTCTTCTTCTGCCGCTGCCTCTTTCAGGCTCAGCTTGTAGAGCAGATAATTTATTCCTGTTTATCTCCCAACTCTGCCCTGCACCGCGGGGAAATGTGAGATGGAAAAATAGAGAGAATGAGGAGGGTAAGAGCTGTTTTCCTTTCATGTAACTGCAGAAGACAGAAGCAAATGGATGACAGCTTCAGCTAGCAGAGCCACAGCTCACCAAACACACTCGAGCACGCTAAACATATACTTGTGCCCTTGCTGACTAAAACAAGTCAAACTTTCCCTCCTCTGAGCCTCCAACAACATGGTGTTAAAACTTCTGTGTTTATTGATCAGTCAGAAATACATAAACCGTCTCGCCGGGTCTCAGGAGGAGATTTAATGAGCTTCTCAGCTAGTGCTTACTTTCATTTCCATTCATTTTTATTAGTTTTACAATTAGTTTTTTGTTCTTGAGGAATTTTTCCAGTTTTTATCTAATCAACATCCCAAAATGCAAAAATATAGAGAAAAGCAACAAATCATCCCAATGAATAAGTGACTCATTTATTGTCAAAATAGTTTCACGTTCATTTTCTCTGGATGGACTAATTGATTTTTAAGGTACAATCATAGCTCATAGTTGTAATTGGGTTTTTCTAATGTAGTCTACTTTGTCTACTGTATATGATCGTACACAACATTTTATAACTACTTGATCATAAGTAAACTATCATACTTTTTTTTGTTACAATTTAAACAAATTAGTAATAAACAGCTGTATTTTCTCATTGATTTATAATAAATGTTCTCTGGTCATTTATAAACATTACATTATAGTACTACAGTAACACAACCCTGCAATAAGTTCTACCTTCATAATGTTCGGGCCAACTACAGATGTGTCATTGATATATAAATTGGGTAACAGAGACATCTCTCATAATATAATTCACATTCACCCCCTACAGCACTTTTTAAAATGACCATACTGTTGGAACAGGACCTTTTACAAAACAGTATCTTAATCACATGTACATAAGGAATGGGGTTTGTTTGTGGTGCTTAAGTTACTGTGTCCAAATATGTTTTTGTGCACTTTGGGTGAAATGACACCACTGAACTATAATGTTTGGTTACAGTTCAGTGAGTCAACATTAAAATGCAACTCGCATGTTAATGCATCATTTATAGTAATGCAGTGTTATAAAATATGTATATTATTAGACTTTTTTTTAAGGAGGCATGCTGCTTTATTACATAACGTACATTTTACCAGTAATATATTTAATTTAGTTTTGAATCTAAGACTTTTACTTGTAACTGATTTCAGTTGCATTAAATTCTAAAGAAAGCAGTTTTGCCTTGTATCAGACATAAACTTGTGTGTGTGTGTGTGTGTGTGTGTGTGTGTGTCTTCTTCAAAATGTATTTGTCTATTTTTGTTGTGTCTTTTTCCTCTGTGTGCCGTGCAGCAGAGTGTAATCCTTGCTTTTGTGCTCTCTCCTCAGGCTGCATGTTAAAGTCAGTTTCAGATGACAGACTAAATGTGACAGAGCAGGCTGAAAGAGACAAAAAAAGCAAAAAAAAAAACACTGCTGGTAATTCAAAAGGCCATTAGCAAAAAGGTGCAGAAAAATAGCAGCCTGTGAAACAAACAGAACAAAAGAATACCTGACGAGCACTGTGTGTAATTATGGCATGTTTAGGGAGACGCTGTTTATCACGATGGGATCAGGGTGGGAGCATAACAATTGAGGAACAAAAGAGGCAAGTTGAGAAGTTAAAGAGCATTGTCGGGTCGTTGCTGTGGGGTAAAGCTGTGTAGCTGCTGCCAGTTAGCTGTCAAGACAGAAACAACCTTTTTCATGGCAGCGGTGAGCCTGCTGCAGGAGAGGAATCACTCGCTTGTAAAGACGTATGGAGAGGTACACAACAAAAGCCCCTTTAAGTGTCGTCTATGTTAAAAAGTCATTCTGAGACTTGTTTTTTGACTTCCAAACTTTTTGGAAGGAATTTCTGAATTTTGAATGTGTTGCCTTTTGAGGCGACGGTGGGAGTGGAGATAGCACGGTGCTTTTTGCCAAAATACAACTGGTGTGTGAGAATGTGGCCCATTCAGAGGACGCCTTACAGAAATAACAACAGAGCTGACTTTAATGGATGCTGAAGCAGTCGAGAACAGGATACCTCGGGGTCAGAATATAGCGGAAAGAGAAAAAGAGCATCAGACAAACATCTCAGGATGAAAACAGGATGCAAAAGAAGGCAGACAGCGGTAGAAACATCTTCCACACTAAGCATTTTTCTCTGTCTCGTTCTCTCTTGCAGGAGCATTACAAATCGAGAACAGTGAGGAGACGGACCAAGGGAAGTATGAGTGTGTGGCCACCAACTCACAAGGCGTGCGCTACTCTTCCCCCGCAAACCTATATGTGCGAGGTAGGACGTCAACACAAAACACACATGCACTCGCTCACACGTGCACAGACGCACACAGAAATCACTACTATTAAGGTGCTTTTGGTATTAATGTTTAGTGATTTATTTTCCATATCTGTGCTCCTAAACAAGTATTACTAACCCATCCATTGTCTACAATATACGTCGACCCTGTTGTTTGCTATTTCTCACAACCACCTTTAACAAGTCCACCTTAAACCTTGGTGTGAGCTCCTCCACTAGCCTTCAATTGAACATGAATTTAGGAACACACCTCGGTTTAACTGCATGATACATCACCGATCTGTCGACTAAAATGGTTTCTGTACTAGAGGCAGATTAAGAGGTACATGCTGTACAAAAGATGCAAAACTTTCACTGACAATTTGAAGGAAATTGGGAAGTAAAAGAAAGAGCAGATTATTAATTCATAAATATCTTTACATTAAGGCACCACTTGAACCCGGTTTAACTGAGTCTACCCCCCCCGACTATGGGTGCTGGTTTGTCACTAGCTTACCCCCCAGTCAATGTTCACATTTACAAAAAGTAGTTTCTACATGAAGTGGGATATCGGAGAAGTGTGTATGCAATGTGTGAGGGTTGGTGCGGGTGATGGCGTGGTGCAGTGGAAGCATTGGCTTTGCGCTGGCCGTTTTTATTCTCTCTGTGTTTCCCCGTTCTCTCTCTCCCCCCCTCACGTCATTGTGTTCTGCATCAACCCCCTTCCATCCCCCAGAGCTTCGAGAAGGTTGGTGTGCTCTTTCTTTTCTTTTGTTACTCCTTTGTTTCAGAAAGCTTCACTTATTGAAACAGAGAGAAGCAAAAAAAGAAAAAAAAAACATTTTAAGGACAACAGAGAAGAAGTGAAATGATTTTGTCTCCCAAACGAAGACAGTTGATTTCTCTAAAGCCGCTACGATGATGAAGTGGTCTGCCTACGCAGCAGAGTGCACTGACTGCATTGTGAGGCCTTGTGTGCAGAACCCTTGGTATTGCCTTCACTCCCCGATCAATGTTCCTCTGCATGGTATGATCTTGTTGTCATGGAGACCCAAGAATTGGAAGATTAAAAAGAGGCGATGTTTGCATGAGAGGAGTGAGAGAGAAAGAGAAAGGAGCACCGCTTGCATGTCTGGTGACTGACGGACTGACACAAGAGCATGGCACAGTGTGTTCACGCCTATTGATATGTTCGGGTGGTGATATTATTGAACTGGCTGTCTTGTCATGTCTTGCTACTGTCTCCTTTTTTTTTTTTTTGCCCCTTTCGTACCATCACGTGTAAAGCTGTGTCCCAGTCCCCCACAATTCTGCACTTGTTGCATTGCGTGGACATGTTGCACTGGTAGTCACGCCGTGCGGGTTTGTAGGATGAGCATTTGATCACTTACTGTCATGTATTCATGTGTTTCGAGAGCAGAATACTCGTGTTTCTTTTAATTCACTGCATGCATGTAAGCTATAGTTAGTTAATGCTATAATCCTAATTGATTTTATTGAAATATGCAACATGAAACCTTGTGTAGAGGTGGAATGGATTGAGTCACATGCAATTGCTCGCTCGATTTCTGTTGAATCCATCTAATAATGTGTGATGCTGCTTTATTTTAGATTAGACAGGATTAACAAAACAACCGCACACGTTCATTATTATCATTCTTACAAATGATAATGAATGCTATTTATAATTAACCAATATTAAGTCCCTGTGGCATATACTGTAGTATATATATGTACATATATATATATATATATATATACTGTAGTAGAACTGTGAAGACCCTTTAGAAGCACTCATTCTGCAATCTGCACTTTCTCCAGCATTTTGCATGACACTATTCAGTTTTCATAAACTCAGAATGCTCCTAGTACAGTGGTCTCAGGAACTTCCTCCACAGATATGGCTCTACAGCTGCTAAACTCTAAACTCATTGCATTGATTGTGTGTTGTCAGTGCAGTTTCAGTTTCAGCAAATCACAGAGTAGCCACCAATCAGCTCTCAACTTCCCCCCTCTGGTCGCTTTACAGGTTTGTCCCGCATTGCCTGGAATCCCTCAGTGCCCTGCGAAGGGATTCACTCGTGTCTCATAGAAAATAAAAAGGATTGAACTCTGTGTGACACCATGCTCGGTGGGTCTTCACAGCAGCAGTAAAATGCTGCCCTCGTTCAGCTCAATAAACTCAACTCGAGTTTTACCTCTACATAATAATTATTCTAGCATTAGCTGAAGCAACTCATTGTAATTACTGTGAGCACATTTGATCTAACTTGTAGATACTGGCCTGTGTGGCCTCTCTGTTAGTACGCTAATGCCAGTGATATAATACCAATCCAATTATGGCATTTTTCTATGTATTGGTTATGATTAAAATCATTTTTTTAGATTGCATTATTTTCCATTTCCTAATCCATTATCCAGCACAGAACACATATTAATACCACATTACCTACTCAGTACATGTACAGGTAAAGCAATGTGCTGCCTTTACTGCGAGACAACCAGACTGTGCTGTGTCATACTTTTCCTGGTTGCTGCTATCTCCCCCAAACACTCACGATACGCCTCTCGTGACTGACATTTGAAATGAATCAATCTTATCCATTCACGTTTTTAGATATCGAGAGGATGTTGACAATGCTTGCTTATTACAGTGGTTTAATGAAAGCTGTGTCCTTGAGACAGACTGGGTGATGCTGAGTAAATGTCAGCTCAGTAACGGTCCTCAATGGATATACAGCAGTGCTGAGATACAGCAATAATCCTTATGGCTGTGCCAAGGTCTCCGCAGCCTGTAGCCTCCAGACTCCCTGCAGAGGACAGGCCTAATGATAGCACCACTAATAAAGATTGAAGCCCCTGGCTCTTGCACACTGTATAGAAAATGGAGGGGAATCATGCGGCCCGGCTCGATTAACTCTAAGCTAGAAGCTCTGTGAGCATGTGAAGGATTATCCCTTGTTATGAACTCACTTCATTGTGAAGCACTTGGCTGTGTCTCAATGGTGGATTCTTCAGTCTTTTCAGGACCTGGAGTCAGGAGTCCTGACTGATAGTTTTTAGAAATACTGCTGAGTTCATGTTTCAGCTCATTTACCAACCATCACGAGTCCTCCCCTTCATCCTGTTGTTGCTGATATTACTAAACTAATCCGAAAGCTTAATTAATTTCCTATTTTGGTTTTGTGTTTCACTGTATTGACAGATTAGAAATACCTACAGCGTGAATGAATGAAACATTTGTCATGCTGCATTGCATCTGCTGTGTCTATTGTTTGCATGAAGGTGTGTGTCTATCTCCAGCATGCTGAGATGAGGAGATGCCTGCCTAACCATGTCTGTTTCTAACAGATCTATTTGTCTTTGTCTCTTTGTCTCTTTCTTGTCTTAAACTTCGGTATCCAATTCTGGGTATTTTTTTTGTTTTTTTTTTCTCTACAAAGTATTCCACATGCTTTGCACTTTATCTGTTATTCATGAAATGATAGTGAACCTCACGGCAACTTTTTAAAAACATTTTTTATTTGTTGAAATCATGCAAAAATGTTAACTTCTATTCAATTGTCTCTAGATTCTTTGAGTAGGGGGATGTGAGCCATGAAGATTCCAAGTAATGATGTTACACATTAAGGAGTGGAGGTTATGCAGAAACTGTACCAATCTTTATTTTTATTTTAAGTTGTTTATGTTTATTATATTTGTCATATTTTAAAACTACTGCCAGATTTCCCATCAGCTAAATCAAACCTTCCTTGTTTTGCTACCTTTGTAGTAGCTTTTTATTTGTATCTATTCCTCTTAGATTTGGGAGCATTTGTTGGTTTGCATAACCATGTTTTTATTACACATACAGTATAAGCTTCCTAGTAGTGTTAGTAGGAGTTTCTCAACAATGTTTCTGCTCTCTGTCTGCCTTCCCTTTCATTCTCTCCTCTCATCCAGAGGTGTGTGTCCGTTTTCTCTCTGTCTCTTTCTGTTTCCTGTGTTGTGACCCTCGGGTACCCCTCTTCTTCTCTTCTGTACCTTCAACATCCGATCTATACTAGTCTTTTTTTTTGTTTCTGAATGGGCCTGACTCTGGTATATAGCCGTGTTTTTAAATAGATCCATGTTTTTTCTTCTTCCTCGCTCCTCTTTTCTTTCCCCTTTGCCCTCCTTCCCCCACACCCTCTTCTACTCCTCTCTTTATCTTTATCTTCCTTGTCCTTTCCCCTCTTTTTCCCTCCCCCTGTTTTCTTCTCTTCTGCATTCTGTCTGCACCCTGATGTGTAGGAGCGACAGACACATGTACATAAGTTTGTTAACTTATAAACATGCACATACTACCTCACATATCTCTCTTTTTGCTCGCACTTGTTCTTTCCCGTTCTGCCTTTTTCATGCTGTCTTGGTGTTCTTTACTTAATGTGTCCAATGATCACTCTGCCACAACACCTTATTAGAACCCTCGATCCACGCCTGTCCACATTTCCAACTCATTTGACTACACACTGTATCAGTTATGAATCCTATGTATTGTACAGTATCTTGGTGTACAATGTGGCTGTCCTTTGCTACATTGCTTATCATTGTCTGGAAGAGAAGCAGAGCTGCCTCTCCCTCTCTCTTTCTTCTCTCTCTGTCTTCCTCTCACACTTTTTTTCTATCCCTCTCTCTGTCTCTAATGTGTCTCCACTCTTGTCTCGCTTCTTTCTGTCCCTCTCCCTCTCAGGCTTCAGTTCTTCGCTCTCTTCTTTGTGTTTTCTTCACCGTTTTATTCCTCTTGAGTCGCCCAGGCATGCAAGTGACCTATGAGTTCAGTCTCTCGGTGTATCTCTCACTAATATATAGTCAACCAAGCTCCAACAGATGCAGTATTGGATGTATCTTGCCACTTTACTTGTTCTTCTCATGGGTACACAAATAGCAGGCAGGGCCTATTGATCGGCCCTCATGATGCATACACTCTCTAAAAAGAGCCCATCTACTGCAGTTAAGGCAAACAAATCTCAACGAACTTTCTTACTGAAGTTTCTGGTAAAGTTTAGCATGTCTAAAGGTATAATTCGAATTCTAATATATTTCAAATCAATGGCTTCATTTGCAGTCTTTTATCTTACATAATGGGCAGAACCAGTAAGAAGAGAAACTGACTATAGGTGTCATGTCCTGGTTGAAGTGATACTCAAGAGATTGTCACTATATTATTTTGAGTAGGCAGCTCACTCTGATTGGTTGAGCTCAACACAAGATTTGTGTCTTTCTGTTTGAATCATCAGTGCCATAAAGTAATTGGGACTAAACTTGAAATATCCCTTTTGTAATTTTCTGTAAAAACCCTGAAGTTCATTCTCCCCCTTCCTGTTACCTCTCCTCTCTCTCTCTCTCTCTCTCTCTCTTTCTTTCTTTTTATCTTTCTTGCCCTCACTTTCTCTCTCAATCTTCCTCTTGCTTTCTGCCTTGCTCTCTCTTTCTCTCCCTATTTCTCTCTCATTCTCTGCCCCTCCCCCCTCCTTCCCTCTTTCTCTCTCTCTCCGCCTTTCTTCTCCTCACTCCCTTACCCACTTTTCTCCCTCCCCACCTTACACCTCCACCCCAACGCCCCCTCCTTTTCTACCCCCGCCTCTCCTGCTTTCCCAGTGCGCCGTGTGCCCCCTCGTTTCTCCATCCTCCCCTCCAACCATGAGATCATGCCGGGTGGCAGCGTCAACATTACCTGTGTGGCTGTGGGCTCCCCCATGCCCTACGTCAAGTGGATGCTGGGAAGTGAGGACCTGACCCCTGAGGATGAGATGCCGATTGGCCGGAACGTGCTGGAGCTCAACGGTGTTCGGGAGTCTGCTAACTACACATGTGTGGCGATGAGCAGCCTCGGTATCATCGAGGCCACTGCACAGGTTTTAGTTAAGAGTAAGAGAAACTTTAATAGCATTGTTAATCATTTTGGAGACAGAAAAGTGCTGAAAAACTGATTTAGTTTGATTAAGGTATTTCTAAATGCTTGTCAGGGGAACTTGAAATTGTGTAACTGTCATTCATATTATCTCCTTCCAAGCGTTGCCAAAGCCTCCGGGCACACCTATCGTCACAGAGACCACTGCCACCAGTGTGACCATCACCTGGGACTCTGGCAACCCAGATCCTGTCTCCTACTACATCATCCAGTACAGAGCCAAAGGGCCGGACAGCAAGTATGAGACAGTGGACAGCATCACCACCACCCGCTATAGCATCGGGGGACTGTACCCCAACACTGAGTATGAAATCAGAGTGTCAGCCTTCAATAGCATTGGCCAGGGCCCCCCCTCCATACGTGTGGAGGCTCGCACGGGAGAGCAGGCACCGGCCAGCCCTCCTCGAAACGTCCACGCCCACATTATTTCTGAAAACACTGTGATGGTCCGCTGGGAGGAGCCGGAGGAACCCAATGGCCAGGTGGGACGAGGACTGAAACAGCTCTTTTGCTGTTTTCCAGTTGCTGACAAATGCTGTGTTTTATTTATAATGTCTGTACATGTGACTACAACGACTATTAACTGAAACTACATTGATCCTGCTGTCTGTGAAGACCTACACAAGCTTTAAAATGCTAGCGCCTGAAAAAAAGTTTACCTGTGGGAGGTATTCCAGAGTGCATGTCCTTTGCAGGGATTGTGCCTTGCCAGATACTTCCCTTTTGCAATTTCCTTGTTACTTTCTCTAAAGAAAGAAAAGGTAATTGGAGTGTCCTCTCTAAGTTAAGAGCGCTCCCTCTGGAGGCCTAGTTCCTTCTCTAGCCTACCCAACTGTACAGTAGGTTCAAAAGTGGAAGACTAGATTGGGAGCATAAGGGGATTTAGATATTAAAGAGTAATAACAGGAGAGGTAGTAGAGGTGGTGGTTAGGGGCAATAGCATGGCAGTGGGATTATATATGCTCTGAACTGCTCATAAATTAATCCCATCAGAGAAGATGTAGTGATTATGTTTTATGCACTACAATCTGAGGAAGCTGTACTGCAGAAATTCCAGTCGTGTGAAAGGATGGTATTTTGAACAACAATGACCGCTCAATGCAGCCCAGTCACTGATGACTTTAAAATCAAGTCTCAAAGCAGCAAAGTGAACTACACTGTTTTTCTGGCTTCTCTGTAGGTTAAAGGCTACCGTGTGTACTACACCATGGACCCATCCCGGCTTATGAGTGACTGGCAGATCCATAACGTCCAGGACAGCGTGATCACCACTATTCAAAATCTTGCCACCTCAGAAACCTACACCATCCAGGTCCTCGCCTTCACTTCTGTAGGGGACGGACCCTTCTCAGACCCCATACATGTTAAAGTTATGCCTGGAGGTCAGTGTGTGGGACTGTGAACATGTGTGTGCATAAATGTAATCATTGCTACATCTTTAGGCGAGTAAGTAAATTTATCATGCATGCCGCTGCATAGATCTCAGCTAAGTAGGAGTCTTCATTTATTCATGTGTTGAGGTTGTTTTTTAGATGTGCATGTGCAGCAGAGCACAAATGAGTCATTTAGTCATTCTGTGTGTGTGTGTGTGTGTGTGTGTGCGTGTGTGTGTGTGCGCGCGTGCCTGTGTGTATACAAACTGGTAAGTAGCTTATTCGACTGACTTATGTAAAGTTTGAGAAGCAATCCACTGTGAAATACTTTGCAAATAAGCTTGACCTGTCAGAAAATGTGACAAAAAAATGTGAATAAATTCTACCTACTGGGACAAAACTGTGGAGACTTATGAAAAAGAAACAGGGATTAACGGCCAGAAATGTCCCTCGTACCTCGACGCTGCTCGTGTTACTGTGACAGCTGCTGTGAAGTTGCAGGTTTTATGTGACGGGACGTACAAAGAGGTGATTACTCAGAAATCTGTGATGGTATTAATGGCTTAAATTTGTGCGTATGTTGATCTACTGCTACACTATTAGTCATTTATAATCACAAATATATATATATATATATATATATAGAGAGAGAGAGAGAGAGAGAGAGAGAGAGAGGGAATACTGGAAAAGTGAAAAGGTTATTATTGGTAATATTTGAAAGGACCTAACAATTATTTTAATAAGGCCACAAAAAGACTGTTTGTATGACTTTAGTTATGTGAAACAACCAGCGCTGTTCTTTGTAGGATTCAATCACTTACTCTGAGTAATGAGGAAGGGGAAGAAGTTTTAACACAAATAGAAAAGGCTGAAGAAAACTTAACCAGACTGACAGTGTGTTGTCCCTTTCAGTTCCAGGGCAACCTGGGAAGTTTAAAGTCGGTAAAGTGACAGACACAAGTATTGAGGTGACCTGGGAACCTGCTTACACCAAAGAGGGGATTGTCAACTACGAGCTACTCTACAAACCTGTGAAGTTTGGCACTTTGGTAAGAGCTCTCATGCAGTGTACACAAAGCGTGTTTCTTGACCAGACACATAGATAAATGGAGAACTAAAGAAGTTTGAAAGTTGCATCAATGTGTCTGCTTGTTGCACTCTCATCATTGTCTTTCCAACTTGAATGTGTTTTTTTATTACTCCCCTCATCCTGCCCGCTGCTTGTCTGTCCTCTCTCTCGCAGGAGAAGCTGACTTTTGGGCCGAGGAATTCTTATAATGTGGAGGGTCTGAAAGCGAACACTGAGTACTCCTTTTCCCTGGCCGCCATCTCAAACAAAGGCATCGGGGCCTTCACTAACGAACTGGTGCAGAGGACTTCACAAGCCAGTACGTCTCAGTTTGACTGGGGTCACACACCGCACCTGCAGGCACACACAGATCCCACAAATGTTTTCAATCTCACAAACAAACTTCATGCAAATGTTCTGTCCTCTACATGCAAACAGCACAAGGTTTATTGTCCTGGTAAAACCGGGGGAACCATCTCTGCCTCTCTCCATCTATCTTGTTTATCAACCCATCTGTCCAACACCCCTCCCATCCATCTATCTCCGTTTGACTGTGCCTTTCTTACTCTGCTCCGGCCTCTCGCTTTCTTACACAGCCAAAACATCATGACAGATGGAGATGGAGCGCCGATTAATGTTTCACTCTTCCTTTTCTTCATCGTGCTTCACTTTTTCCACTCTATCAGTGTCTAATGTCTTTGAAAGGCTGAAACTGTCTGGCGTTTATTGGCTAGCAGCCAGTGGTGAGGAGCATTAAGGGATGGTGGTTGGCCTGCTATGTTGACAGGTAAGTGCTGGCTAGTTTGTATTTCAGCCATGCTGAACTTGGATTCTCTCCCTTGTCTCACTTTCTCCTTTATTCCTGCACAATACTGATACAATAAGTTCCACTATTAACTCTGGCATATGAAGGCTTTTCATATCTGCTATCAAGAAAACATAAAGAAAATACAGGGATAAGAGAGGAAATGGTGCAAGGAAAAGGATAAATAAAGTAGCCATGGACGTGAACAAGCCTCAATTCCCGCAGTGTGTGGCAGTGTATAACTTGGGCGGTAAGTTTTTGTCAAGGATTTACAATACAGACACAAAGATTCATTCTGCGCATCCACGCTCACATCATCTTTAGAATCAAGCACAGAATGTGCTAAACACTTTTAGCTGCTTCCCTTTCAGTCTTTACGTCCACAGGAGAAAAAAAGAGAGAAAGAGACCGAGGTGGTACACTGAAGGGGGTGGCTGAAGAAAGAGAAGGTGCCAGATAAGCAGACTATTTCATGCAGCAGAGTGATTTCCCAGGGAGGTTATGTGCTTTGTTATCGCCAAGCTTTGGTGCACATCTAGATTGTCCCCCGAGGCCAACAGAACAGTGGCTGTACAGCTGAGTGGATAGATACTTGAACCTGTCAGCTATGACTATTACACTCCCACACATACGTACAGTACACGCACAAACCATTGTGTATGTGCGACAACGTGTAACTCGGAGAAATCAAGCTCAAACTCAAAAGTAAATCGCTGCGTTCCTCACACCCCACCCTCTCATCTTTCTTGTGTTCAGTCTCTCAGAAGCTTGCTGGGATGTGTGACATGGTTGAAAAATCTGGTGATGAAGGTGTGTGAATTTGGGGCTTCGTCTGATTCTGCATTCATGTTTGTTACAGTAAATATTCCAGCCTACTTCAGATTCAGTTCTTGTCTGCCATTCATCATTCTAGCCTGACTTTCAATATCCGTCTGAGTGCCTTTATCTCCTAGGCTCCATGTTCTTTTTTTCCCCTCCTAAGTCCTTTCGGCACTTTGTGAGATCTGTTTTTGTGTTTTTCTCTCTGTTTTATTATTTTCCTCTTCCTCTACCTAGTGAGCAGTACAAAGTCTCAGACCAGTCTATTGTCTATTGGACTCGAGAATTATGCCACCAAATGGGTCACTGTTGTGAAATACATATATTTGTCTGTGCTCAGAGATGTGCATCCCGGCTTTAGAAAACAGAATTATCATGTTTCATAAATCTGGACTAGTTATGGATAAAGTATAACATATGATCATTGGGTAGGTATCAGATGCACAGTCTCCATGGGTATAATTAAGTTGTTCACGCGGTCAATACTCTTGTCTCTGGTTTATTTCATCAGGTTGTAAGCCGAACATTATGCTTTTACATTATGTGGTTGTTCCCTGTTTTGCCTGAGAAAAATGTATTTCAGTTTGGTTTACCTCAGTTTTTTATTGTTTCCTTTTTGATCCTTATTTCCTACCCTTTTGCTTGACTTTATCCCTTCTCTTGCTTTTTCATCCCTGTTTTCTTGGGTCTCTTCCTAAACTCTTTGCCAATTGCCCTTGCTCCGCCTTATCCAAACAGAGCCCTCGGCTGCACCCGAGGGTGTGTCCTGCGAGAGTGCCAGCTCCACCTCGCTGAGAGTTAGTTGGAGGCCACCTCCAATGGAGGGCCAGAATGGCGAGTTGGCAGGTTACGAACTGAGATACCAGAGAGTTTCTGGGGCAGGAGGAGGAGGTCAGGGCCAGGAGGTAAAGGGGCTTCCTGTCCCTGCCCAGCATGGTCAAACTATGGTAGAGGGGCTGGAGAAATGGAGCTGGTACAACATCACTATTGCAGCCTCCACCGCAAAGGGGACTGGACCCAACAGCCCGGCAGTACTTTGCAGAACTGATGAGGACGGTAAGAGTAAGAGCTAACGATCAAACCTAAACATGCTCTAGTTGATTATTTACTGACCACATGATTGGTCACTTTCTTTTGTTCTGCATATGTGTAAATGTGGGCTCAGTTCCTGGTGCAGCCCCTCGTCAGGTCGACGTCCAGTCCCTCAACTCCTCTGCACTTAGAGTTACCTGGCGGGCAGTGTTGCCTCGGTTACGACAGGGCCAGATTCGTGGTTACCAGGTGCACTTCAGCCGCGCCGAAAGCGGCGAATCACGCAACCTTCCCTGGATCAAAGACCTCCTACTGGATGAGTCTCAGGTTACTTCATAACTGAATATTCAAAAAATTAATTAATTGTATCATTAAACCCCCTCCCATTTTTCTTCAGTCCTTTGACTCACTCCTTCTCTCATCTGCCTTGGCTGCCTGCGGGGTGTGTCTTGTCTGTGGGATAAGATGGAGGAGGATGACTCAACTCAATATGTGAGTGCAGACAACCCATCCTCATCTCACTATAAATGAAGTCACTATTAATAAGTACAGCACAATACATCAAATAGATCACACAGACAGAAATCCTCATTATGTTTGACCACCGAATATTTAATCAACCTGTAATATAACATGCTGATAACTTCTTACACATGAATAATCATCAAGAGAATGAAGAAATCTGGGCATTGTCCCATTTTGAAAGGAATGAGTTTGCAGTCTTTGATGGTGGTGTTATGTATTTTACCCCTCCAGGAACTGATTTTGGGAGGTCTGAAAGCAGAGACTCCGTACTCAGTCTCAGTGGCAGCATTTACCACCAAGGGAGACGGAGCACACAGCAAAGCCAAACTGGTGCAGACCCCAGGGATTGGTAAGCATATGCCGAGCCTACAGTTCAGTGCACTGGATTTAGTAACATATTCACGTATTGATCTTGCAATAAGCTGCTCCTGGAGCCAGCAGTAAATAAAGCACCAAATCAATTCTGATTCTTCTCTAAGATTTAAATGATATATTTATGAATAAATTTACATATATGTATCACCGCCTACACTGTCGTTTGCAGTGCCCGGCCCCCCGTCCCTTTGGCTGCGTCCAGGATCGGGACCGTCAGTGGTCGTGCGGTGGGCTCCTCCACTGGAGTGCTCTGAGTCAGGCTCTGATAGCCAGGGGGGCCCAATAGAAATCCAGGGCTACCGCCTACAGTTTGGACACAAAAATACCTCTTTACACACCACTGTGTATTTCACAAATCGAGAGAAAAACTTCACTGTCAGAGACATCTCTCCAGGCACCGCCTATGTCTTTGCCCTCTCCGCTAAGAGCAGAGCCGGCTATGGAGATGTTGTTCAGCAAGAAATAACGATTCCCATGATCCCACCTTCGGGATACCCCAAAATATCTGACTTTGTTAACGTCACATGCTGCTCCCTCCAGTTCTCCTGGCTGCCTCCTGCCCCGGAGGAGTCCTATGATGTCATTACAGAGTACACTGTAGCTTACAAAGAGGCTGCCGGCCCCAAGCCCTCTACTGACCCTGGCTCCTTTGTCTTAGCTCCCCCTGCCCCCCCATGGCTGATTACACTGCCAGCAAGTGATTCCAGCTATACCATCCTGGGCCTCAATCACAGCACAGCCTACGAGTTGCAGCTCAGAGCCCACAACAAGGCGGGGCCAGGCCCCTTCAGCCCTCCTTTGGTGTGCCAGACACTGGCCTTTGAAACAGGTAGGGCTGGCCTCAGGCCTCGGGAACACCCTTCACTCTCTTAGCATTGGTTCAGCTTCACTTCTCCGCTCCCCTTAATGTGGATTTCACTCCAAAACACTAAACTAAACGAAGTCTGGACCAGTTCTTATAGGTCAGCCTTGTTCACTGTGCACTTCATAGAAGCCGAGAACTGCAAACTCCCGGGGAACACGACTACTCCCCCCAATCTCCTCCACTCACTCACTTATACCTTCATCACCTACCCTTCACCACCAGTGGAAGCAGACTGAATGTTAATGGATGTTTGCTTCAAGAGCACTGCTTATCACAAACCCTCAGGTAAAAGTCAACACTGGGCTCGGATATACAGTATCTAATACAGAAGGTAAGTGTTCAGCCTGATTTCAAGTAAAAACCGGCGTCTGGCGCTATATCTGCAGGTAAGCCTTTTTTATCTGATAGACCTCCACTGCCACCTTTTCCGAAGCATTTGCTGTCTGACTGCGTTTACACTCTGAGAATGTGGCATGTCACATTCCTGCAGCCAGTCTGTCTGTCTGTCTGTTATTTGTACTTATTACTCTTGCCACTCACTCTCCTCGTCACCTGCCCATCCTCCTAACCATCATGTATTCTTCCCTCAGTAACAGATCTGACTGACTTGTCTTCCATTTGCACAGATTTGCAGTGGGGAAGCAGAGGAGCCCGGCATAGAAAATAAATAAGTCAAACTCTGTTTTATTGTTTGTTTGTTTGCTTTCCAGATGTGCCAAGGAATTTTTCTGTTAATTTGGCCACTAAGACCAGTGTTCTTCTGACCTGGGAGTTTCCAGAAAGCAGCAACCCCTATCGCTTTACTGTATGTCCACTATTTCCTTTATCTAACGCATAAGTCTTAGGCTACCATTAGGTTTTGTCAGAGATTCTTCTTTGAGGGACCAGAAGAGTTCCAGCAAGGACCTGACTCAGTATCTGGCATCTTTAGCTGATTATTACATAGTCTGAAGCAACTTGATCCAAAATAATCTCTGTGGAAGGATAGCAGCCAAGTGTTTTAATTATTCTGTTGTACAAACTATGAAATAAATATATATAGATATATAATATAGCATTGCTAAAAACAAATCTAATGGTGGTCTAGACTTTTGCACAGTACTGTAGGCCTCTTCTGTGAGTAATTGTGTTGCATCATGTGTATGTGTATGTGTATGTATACCACAGTGTAAAATATACTCCAAAATCTTTTTTAAAGAATTTCTTTAGGTTTTATTGGACAGATTAACAGCAGAGAGGCAGACAGGAAACTATACCCAGCCACACTCAAACATTGTTGGGAGGTTGTAATTATATGATTGGAGCACTAAACATTATTCTTCCAGTGTGCTCCAATATCTAAATCTGGAGGAGTAAACCTAATGAAAAGTTGTACCCAATTTTTTATTGGTCTAGAGTCTCCAGTGGTTGCCTGGCAACTAGTCCTGGCCAAGAAATTGTTTTGCATATAATCCCCCATAAAATGACAAACTGTTGTTTTTACATACCAGCTTTAGTTCCTGCTTTCAATAAACAAAGGGAGATTTATAAAGTTAATTAGAGAGCTTTAGAGGTGCTTATAGGAACATTTAGTAGCCTTAATAGTGAGCTGACTGCTGGCTCCAGTTTTGAGCATACGGATATGAGTGGTACAGATAGTGGTATCAATCTTCTCATTTAAAGTACAATAGGATATCATCGACAAAGAGTACATGAATACGCAGCTTTGTCAATTTCTTACTTTACCCTTTCGCGTCTTCTAGGTGGAGTACAACCGGCAGAAGATGGAGGTGGATGCTCGTCTAAAAAAGGCAGTCATCCCAAACCTTCAGGCTGACACCAGTTATGACTTCAAGATTACTGCACCAGAGGGCAACATGGGAGGTCTTCGCCACCGGATCACTGCCAAGACCTCGCCACCAATCACCATTCGCCGCCCTGAGATCGACCACACCCGCGAGACTGAGACCACAGTCACCATAATCCTGCCATCACTAGAGACTCGAACGGCTGTCAAGTAAGACGGGGAGAGATTTTTGGTTTGGAAAAAAGTAGTCATGGTTTTCACAGACAGTGAAAGATTCTGTACTCAGGTCAGATAATTGCAAAGGTGGTGCGTGATGAAAACTCACTGACAAGATGTCCAAGATACAGTCTCTAGTTCAGCAAGTTGGAAAAGAGATGTAAAAAAAGTCTGAGATGTGTTTGTTATTGCATCAGTGCAGCTGGTGTTATGTTGTTTGTCTTTCTCTGCTCCCACAGGAATGTTTACGTGGTTGTGGTTCCACTGAGGAGAGCCCGCGGCGTCATCAGACACCTCAAGAGCCCAGATGAAATGGACCTAGAGGAGGTGAGAACTAAAACAGTGACAGGATACACTGACATCTGTGCCTGGAAGGATGAAAAAAACTAAACACACAATCCCACAGCTTAGAACTCCTGGCAGTGCTTACCCTCTTTATTAAATACCAGTTTTTAAATATTTGTCATAGATATTGGAACATCTATTTTACTCTACCGTGTGTCTTTACTCTGTCTCATTTGCCAGCTGTTAAAAGACATCAGTCAAAAGCAGAGGGATTCTCGGCAGCAGAAGCAGGTGGACCTGCGCCGGGCTTACATCACAGCGCGTTTCACACCTGCCACCCTACCGGCCTTCTTCACCCTGGGGGACCAGCTGGACTACGGAGGCTTTGAGAACCGTGCTTTGGACCCAGGGCAGGAATACGTCTTCTTCATCCTGGCTGAGCTTAACTCCACAACTGGGGTATGAACACCTCCATGTCGCACTTCTTCCCTGTCAGTGTTTCTAACCACCCCCTCGTTCCCCTGATGCATGTGTTTCTGTCCTGCAGGCTGTCACTATACATTGTAATCAATATGGCCTCGCGGCTAAAATAATAAAATTCATGTCAGTCAAAGTGTTGTAAGCAAAAGGAAATAACCTTCACATACGTCTATCACCACTGCTAATAAAGAACAGGTGTACCCACTGTGGCAGTAGATATTGCCTTGTGCACTGCTGGTATTAAATGTGTAATTGAACTGGAATAGATGGAAATATAACAGTTGAATTAGAATAGATTTTTATTTTTATTAGATGCTATTTTTTTCGGAAAGCATTCAGCACAAGGGATGCTCTTCAAAATTCTTTCAGAACTAATAAACTGCACTGTTTTAATTGTAAACTACATTTCAATCTACTACACTTCATCAATACGATTGATTCTAGTCTTTATTTAGTGTCTGAAACAAATAAAACATAGTCTCCATCACATATACAAACACTCAGTCAGGTGTAGCTTGGTCAACAGAAAAGCTGGATGAATCTAATGTAATCCAGGACAAGGATGGTTACTAAAGCACTTCTTATTGCCTTCAACACAGAGTATGTGTCTGTATGTCGGTTTTCAGAAAATGTATGTGGCCAGCCCTTACACAGATCCAGTGATTGCCCCAGATTCAAACCCTCAGCCCCTCGACGCAGGTGATGGTCTGATCTGGGTGGTGGGACCTGTCCTGGCCGTGGTCTTCATCATCTGCATTGTCATCGCTATCCTCTTGTACAAAAAGTGAGTTAGGTGAATTCCATAAAAACGTGAAAAGGTTGGCTCAATTCTATAGTTACATACTTCATAGTATTAATATGAATATTTGAATGGGTTTATGTTGGACAGACTCAAATCAAATCTGAATACCACCAGCCTTGTTCTTATTAGGTTTGTCTGTCATTCTTTGTACAACCTTGACTTCTGTTGCTGCCGATTTATTTTAATATTCACTCCCACAAGTCCTCAACTTTCAGCCTGATATGCATCAAATATGCTCCGGTATGTTCTCCTCTCAGACATCTCCCAACGAGTCTAACCCTGCTGCAGGCCTGTGATGTCTGCTGCAAGCAATCACGCTTTTGAATATTAATGCAAACTATTGATTTTCCTCTCTAACAATCTGTCTGTTTTCTTCCTTGTTCTCTGATTATTCCTTCCCTTGCTCTTGTTTCACTGGAGCAGCAAACCTGATAGGTAAGTCTAAACCTATGTTCAGCTCCTTGTTCATTTTAACTCATAGCAGTTATGATACCAGAGAACTGGTTCAACACAGTAAAACACCAAATCCCACAATTTACTCGAATCAAGTTGCAATGATAATGATGTGTCAACGGTACAATACGGTTGTTTGCGTGTGCCAATTGCTCATTTGACTCACTGGTGTCCGAGCAGCAAGCGCAAGGACTCTGAACCGGGAACCAAGAGCCTGTTGAGTAACGCTGAGATGATGGCCCATCACCCCACCGACCCTGTGGAGATGAGACGCATCAATTTCCAGACTCCCGGTATGCAGCACATAGAAAGCCAGCAACCCAAACACGCACTTTGTATTTGCATAATAAAGTATACTTCCGATTGCTCATCATTAAATAATGAAATATTCATGCATCTAATTTTAACCTCAGTAAGATTATGCAGACAAGATTGTGGAAGCACTCCTCCGCATCGCAACCAGCATGTACCTGGCAGCTTCCTGTTGTTTTTGAGATCAAAATGGCCACTGCCCAGGTAGTACTGTCAGTGCTTAGTCACAGCTGAGTTATAGCAGTGTGACAAAATCTGCAAAATCACCTCCGCTCGCCCACATTCCACATGCCATGCTGCAGATAGCGCGTCGGAACAGACAAAAATCTGTCCTCACTCTGCACGCCGAGGCTACGTGATATATCAGAATATGTGTTGTAGGTTAACTGTGATCATTTGTAAAGGAACTGATCTCGCCAGCATAACTGAGTAAAACCCCACTGTGAAATAACTACATGGATGTTGCTGCTCCCCACCCCCCACTGAGTGAGATCTAACAACACAGCTGGTTCGGCTGTGGCATCAGGCCAACGATGTTTTTTTTTTTTCATTCAATTAACAGCAGTTAAAAAAACATGCGTCTCGAAGATGTTTTATTGTTCTTACTATATTTATGTGATTGCAGAATGAAGAAGCTTCACATGGTCGTAGTTGAAAACGAAACATGTGTCACCACAGACATTTAGTCTTAACCTGCCAGGATAGACTCGTTGAACACATTGTTAGATGATCACTCCATTTACATAAATGAATCGAGCAAAACATCCCAGTGCTTAATACTATGCACCCCATATATTCTATGACCTGAATAATAAACATAATAACACCTTTCTGACTGTTTTAACCCAAACTAAGAAATGACGAGCTTGTAAAAGTACAACTCATGGCAGATGGTTGCAATGTACCTAATAAAGTGGCCAGTGAGTGAATAAAGCAAAAGATTCCTTTTTTTATTTGATCTAGAAATTAGGATTGCGATTCCTGGGCAGCAAAATAAACCCCACAGCATGAAGTGTTTCAGCTCTTCTCTTTTATCATCATCATTTTTTTTTATGGTAGCAACCTTGAAGCTCCTGCCTCATCCACTTCTCCTCCCCTTTGAAATTTGTTTCCAACAAAACCAGCTGATGCCATCTGAGGTCATTTCTGTCGTGACAGGAGCGTTTTGTCGTGATTACCTGTGGGTGCTGTAGAAGAAAACAACCACTGATATAAGCCTGTTTTTTTATAACCAACGTCAGGAGATTGACTAAAATGCTTTTCATAGTGCATATTGACATGCATTACAATTAAAGAAACATAGGCAATGCATTCTGACATTGGCGTTTAATGGATTGTGTTATTTGTATACATAGCTGTGTTACTTTGATTTATTGTTGTAGCCATTTGCCTTTTGAAGGAAATGGATCGGTATCGTTCCTGCTGTGAAAAGAAATGACTGTAGGAGGCATCGGTTGCTTTCTTCGTGTGTGTTGTGTTGTGTGCACAGCCTTCGTAATTAGTGTTCTGTCTGTGTTTGTTTTCTCTTGAATTGTTGCTCCTCTGATCACATAGAGAACAATTTATCAAAGAAAAATAATTTACAAGCAAAGATGACTCGCCTCACATTGTCCTCACACATGGTTTAGAATTGATTTTCTGCCTCAGTGTGCTCCCTCGTAATGTGTGATGTTCTCTGTCTGTGTAATTATTTTCACATCTTTGCATATGAGCGATGCCGACCTGCAGTAATTTAGGTCATTCGACTGAAGTCTGCGTCACCTCTGACCCTTGTTGTCATGCAGGAATGATGAGCCATCCTCCCATCCCCATCAGCGAACTGGCTGAGCACATAGAGCTGCTGAAAGCTAATGACAACCTGAGACTTTCCCAGGAATACGAGGTGAGAAATAACTTATTATAACATATAAATAAATAGATCTCATCCTTATTGTTTAGTGATTTGAAGCTTGTTAAGTCTCCACTTCATAATGTAAATCTTATTTAACGCTTGTATGTGTGTGTGCAGACTGTATTTCATGATTTATTCAGTAGTGCAATTTATTGCTATAACTTGTCTACATTACAGAGCACTCTCTTTCCATAATCCTCAAATGCACTAGTGAGTACGCCAACACACACTGTTAATGCACATGTATTTGCTGTTTCTTTTCAGTCCATTGACCCTAGTCAGCAGTTCACCTGGGAGCATTCAAACCTAGAAGTCAACAAGCCCAAAAACCGCTACGCTAACGTCATAGCCTACGATCACACCAGAGTCATCTTGGCTCCCATAGAAGGTGAGGATTAGAATAGCAAATTGAAAATATGTATAAAGATACTAATGGGAGAGTCAGAGGGTATTTGTGTTCGGCGGGGTGAACACAAAGGAGGGAGAGCTGCACGATGGATTAAATCTGAAATTGCAAACAGTGCTCAAGACCGGCAGTGTGCAGTGGCATGAGACTGACAAACGGCGCGGGTGCATTCAAGTGCAGCCAGCACTCCTCCAGAACAAGAAGCGGGAGAGCAGATTTGATCGGGAGCTCATGAATTTACACCGACAGAGTCTTGTTTGTTTGTTGTCCTCCACTAGTCATTGGGACGGCCGCCTGATGGAAGCTGCGGGTGCCAGAAACAAACAGTTTTTTATGCAGTTTGATGTCATACATGAAGGTTAATTTATTAAGTCACTGCTTCAGATTGCAGTTTAGCAAAGAGCCTCACAAGTGTCTCATTTGCAGGTATCCTGGGGAGTGACTACATCAATGCCAACTACATTGATGGATACAGGAAGCAGAATGCCTACATTGCTACCCAAGGGCCACTAGCAGAATCATTTGGGGACTTCTGGAGGATGGTGTGGGAGCAGCGGGCTGCCTCTGTTGTCATGATGACCCGTCTGGAGGAGAAGTCGCGGGTAAGAAAGGAAATCAACTGTCTTCATTTTGTAGATCTCTGTCTTAGTTTACCTATGATGATTGGTTAGCAAATGTGATGACCTTGAGGAGCGTTGTTGATGATGATTTTCTTTTATCAGATAAAATGTGACCAGTACTGGCCAAGTCGTGGCACAGAGACGTATGGGACGCTCCAGGTCACCCTTCTCGACACAATGGAGCTGGCCACCTTCTGCGTTCGTACATTTTCCTTGCATAAGGTAAAAATTCTTTTTGCTTCTATCGTCGACCCATGACTTGCACCTCTTTTGAGTATTACATTCACTGTCGCATACGCTGGAAACCACTTTGATCTCCTGAGTTTACTGTTAAAAACCAGGAGCATCTGCAACGATCGGGAATTTCTGCTGCCTCTGAATGAGCTATGCAAGCGGACACTCTGAGGAGAATAGATTAGTTTGGGCTTCACGAAGTGTTCAAACCAGGCCAACCTCCCCATGTCAGGACGCTGAGATTTGATCACTGTTGGAGGCAAAGCACTTTCTTATAGCACGGGGCTAATCTAGGACCGCCCGACTAGCGTGTCTCAGTGGCCTACTTACAGACACAAGAACTAGGGCAACTGAAGCTTCCAAGGTTGCACCACTTCTATAAATTTTATTTGATGTGTTGTGAAGTTGAGTCAGGAGATGCTATCTGAACGCACATAAAATATTAAGCAATGCTAGTTTATGTAGGAATGTTTTGATTATAATTAAAGATGTTATTAAAGTTTTAATGGATTCCAATAAAAAGTCACTTCAACTTCTTAATCATTCTTATTTGGTAAGATTTAATAATGCGCCGGTTGTTTCTTGTCTCAGAGTGGCAGCAGTGAGCGGCGAGAGGTGCGTCAGTTCCAGTTTACAGCATGGCCAGATCACGGAGTGCCAGAGTACCCCACTCCCTTCCTCAACTTTCTCCGTAGAGTCAAAGCCTGTAACCCTCCTGACGCTGGACCCATCATCGTGCACTGCAGGTGGGAAATGATTTGATACAAGGGAAGATTCAAGATTGAAAACACTTTAGTTTATAATTGTTTTGCATAGATTAGAAGAGCCACAGCTATAATCAGCACCAACGGAATATAAATACAAAAACAACCAATATATAAGAACACAGAGGGAGGCAGGGGAGGAATTTAATAGTTTGATGGCCACAGGAAGAAATTATTTCCTGTGACGTTCAGTGAAGCACTTGCATTGATAAGTCTCTGGCTGAGCGTGCTCCTCTGTCCAGCCAGGACACTGTGTAGGGGGTGGGAGGGATTGTCCATGATTGAGAGGAGTTTGGTGTGTCCTTCTCTCAGCTGCAACGTGTAGAGGGTCCAGCTCCACACCAAGAACAGAACCCGCCCTCCTGATTAATTTGTTCAGTCTGTTAGTGTCAGCTACCCCAGCAAACCACAGCAAAGAAGATCACACTGGACACCACAGACTCATTAAAACACCTGAGTCTAAAAGATTAAGACGACTCTGAGCCTTTTTGTAAACAGCGGTTGTGTGTGTAGACCAGTCAAGTTTATTGTCCAAGTACACTCCCAGATACTTATACTTATACACAACCTCCACCTCCTCTCCCTGTATAGTGGGAAATATATTAACTTGGTTTCATGCTGAGAGCTAAATGAGCTAAAAATTAACCAAGAGCCAGGAAATGTTAGCATGTCTTGGCATAAAGACAGTAAACTGGGGAAACGGCCATCAGCCAGTAGAAACACCAGGGAGCCGCTGTGTCAAGCCAAGAATTAGGCTATATCTGTGTTCACACAGTCTTTACACACTATATGAGAGACCCACTACGAATCGTGAGCAGTAAATTCAGATCACAGACACCTAACAATCATCATCAGTGTGCGTCATCTGTAGAGTCACCTACAGTAATCTGTGATCTGTGTGATGCGTGTGGACCATGTCTGAGTTTTGAAAGAACCTTTTATGGCAGACACATTTACATTACAGTAAATAGAAAGTGATTGCAGACACATTCTAATGTTCTTTGTTTTTTCAGAACCAGGTCAGTTGTCCCCTCTAGTCCAGTCTACATATATCTATATATATATAAATATCCTAAGCTAACCTGGCATAAACTAATTAACTGTGTGGTTATGTACTGATTGTTAATCAATGTATACATGAAACCTTCAAAGCAAAAAAGTAAATAAGTGCATTAGACAAAACTAAAATCATTAATATGAACTTAACTTAAATAAACTGAGTTCCTTCCATGTAACTCGTGTTCATATTTTTCTTCCTCAGTGCTGGTGTTGGTCGCACCGGCTGTTTTATTGTTATTGATGCCATGCTGGAGCGAATTCGACACGAGCGCACTGTTGATATCTATGGTCACGTGACCCTGATGCGCTCACAGAGGAACTACATGGTGCAAACGGAGGACCAGTATAGCTTCATCCATGAGGCACTGCTGGAGGCCGTAGCCTGCGGTAACACTGAAGTGGCCGCCCGGAGTCTGTATTCTTACATGCAAAAGCTGTCTAAAGTGGAGACTGGAGAACATGTCACCGGCATGGAGCTGGAGTTTAAGGTAAAGGAGGGTGTTTAGAGACGAGCTTTAATTTGCTAGATAATATATTGTTTTTTTAAGTTTAAAAGAAGTATTCAAATGTTAATGTGCTTAAACTTTCTCTTCCGATCCAGCGACTGGCAAATACCAAAGCCCACACTTCCCGGTTCGTCACAGCCAACCTGCCTTGCAACAAATTCAAGAACCGCCTGGTCAACATTATGCCCTATGAAACCACCCGCGTCTGCCTCCAGCAAATAAGAGGCCTGGAGGGGTCCGATTACATCAACGCCAGTTACATAGATGGATACAGGTATGTTTCTCTCCCACTAACACTAATATGACCTGACCCCGTTGTTGTCTTATGATGTCTTGATGAGTGAATGGACTGGATATGTATTCACCACAGCGCTCTCACCTGTCATGTTTTGTCAGATCTGTCATTACCGTATACATGTTTTCCGCTGTTTGTCTCGCTGCGCGGCATTTGTGGGGGGGGAGCTTCTGATGATTCAGGCATTCACTGTGGTTGTACACACATGTTTTGACTGCTCCTCTTCTAGCCTGAAGCCTGACCCCCTTTTCTGTCTGATGCTTGATCGAATAACTGAAAGAGGAACGAAGGAATAATTTGTTTTCGTGTTTGTGTGTGTGTGTGTGTGTTTGCAGGCAGCAGAGAGGCTACATTGCCACCCAGGGTCCACTGGCTGAGACTACAGAGGACTTCTGGAGAATGCTGTGGGAACACAACTCCACTATAGTGGTCATGCTTACTAAACTGAGAGAAATGGGACGGGTATGGACAGAAAAATGTGCACACACAAGGCATTACAAATAACAGGAATTACAACCCTGTACGTGACATAAACCATCCTTTCTCTTTTCTGCTCAGGAGAAGTGCCATCAGTACTGGCCCGCTGAGCGCTCAGCCAGGTATCAATACTTCGTGGTGGATCCCATGGCAGAGTATAACATGCCTCAGTACATCCTTCGGGAGTTCAAAGTTACAGATGCCAGGGTGGGTTCATGGTGTCTGTGTGTTTAAACACTAGTTCTCCTGTTGTATTTTTTGCTCAGATGACAGAGGGACATCACATCCCCGACTTTACCAATAAATCAGTGCTGTTAGAAAGTACTAGTGCAAAGCATGGTGTATCGACCTGGTGTGTGTGTGTGTGTATTGTACAGTATATGTGAATGTGTTTAACAGCAGGTTAGCACTATCGACAAGCCTTCGTAGATTATTCATTCAACCATGCTGTCTCCAGACCATCCTGACAGCTTGTTTGTCTTTGTGCACGTGAGACTGTGCGTGTGCACTTTTACCCATGCAGATATGTGCCAGCCATAGATAACTCCAGTTAAACCTGTTCTGCACTGACGCCACATCATGACAGAGTGCTCTATTGATCTCTGTTAAATGGGAGGGAGGAGGGCTGAGCAGAAAAGAAAAGATGTAATTACCTATTGAGTGGCCGACAATAGCAGACGTGGTGACGTTACAGCTTGAAGTTAACCACAACCACTGATCCAGGGTCAGATAACAGCGATCATTAGAGGGGAAAGAAGGATATTGCTTGGCAGAGTCCCACTCCGCAGTAAATGTAACAAAAACCTGTAAATAGTGAACACATAACTAACAACTACAAGTTCCAAAATGAACATTAACTGAGTCTGTAAACATTTATGTGGTATTCCTTTCATCCCTCCCGACCTTCTTCAGGATGGCCAATCACGGACAGTTCGTCAGTTCCAGTTCACTGACTGGCCAGAGCAAGGTGTGCCCAAGTCTGGGGAGGGCTTCATAGATTTCATTGGCCAAGTGCACAAAACCAAGGAGCAGTTTGGTCAGGATGGACCAATCGCCGTTCACTGCAGGTAAGCAGCTAGCAACATGGTTAATGCGTGATCAGCAGGATTAGAGCACGTTGTTGTCGGAGCCTTGTCGGCTACAATGTTTCTTTCTGTGTGCACAGTGCTGGCGTGGGACGGACAGGCGTCTTCATCACTCTGAGTATTGTCCTGGAGAGGATGCGTTACGAAGGGGCGGTGGACATTTTCCAGACTGTCAAAATGCTGCGGACACAGAGACCAGCCATGGTGCAGACTGAGGTAAACACTGAGCAGATACGTTTGATAATAAGGGAAGGAAAGTGCAGCCGCTCCATGACAATCAATGGCAATCAATAACATATTATAGCTAGTATTTTATTTAGATTTTACTCAGTGGTAGGCTTTTTAGAGACTTTTTTATTCCATTTACAGCAGGACTATTGAAATATGCCTTACTTATGTAACTCAGGAAAAGAAATGCACTGTAGAACCTGAAAATATAATATTATATAATTTAACTTTTTTTTTGCATTTAAGAACACTTATAATAAATGTTATGATATATTATTATTATCACACCAACCCCAGCATAACCAGCTGAATCCAGTTAATAACAAGTGAACATTTTTCTGTCTTCCACTCAGGATGAGTACCAGTTTTGCTACCAGGCTGCTCTGGAGTATCTGGGTAGCTTTGACCACTATGCAACGTAAGTGAAGGGAAAACCATCCACCAATCTTTCTGCTCCGAGGTCCATAAACAAACAAATGTGAAAGAAGAGAAAGACTGCCTGAAATAACACGAACCTTTTCCTGGGAGCAGGATTCAAAGATGAATTTACAACCAACAAGGACAAAAAGCAACCACACAAACAGCGACAAGAAACCTATGTCTGACAGCATCCACACTCATCAGGAGCTTCCCTGAGAGGCTGGTGGGTGTGGAGACTATCCATGTGTAATCCATATACTTACCTCAGTGTTCCAGTGTGAAGGACGTATAATACATGTGTGTTGTGGTCAGCTATCTCCAATATGAACCAGTGAAATACAAATGGCTTCTGAACAGGAATTATGATACTATACGTGTACAAAAATACAAAAAGATAAAAAAAAAATTAAAAAAACAGAAAAAAAGAGCCTGGATATTTGCTGCACCCTAAATGGGCTTTTTATCCTCGACTTTGTATCTTTTGGTTTGGTGTATTAAGGAGTTACAAAGTGCAAAGGTGAACATTTCTATATGTCCATGAGTCTATTTCAAAGGTGTCTACTTCTGCCGCAAGTAGTTTTGATTCTAGTTAAAGGCAGATGACTTACGGTGTGGACTCTCCACCCTGAGGACTGTTGGAGAAGCATGTGGATGCTCATTTACTCGACGCACAGTGCCAAGAGAAACCATGCAGCGTGAACACGAGCTGTGGCCTACCAGGAGAGCTGGCTTCCTCTTTTATCCAGCAGAACATAAAGTCAGACTAGAGACCACTCTGAAACGCTGGCCAAGGATCAGTTCACACTCCCCAGTCGAGTCCTTTGCTGAGTAACAGCTGGCCTCAGAACAGTGATTAAAGCCCATCACATCCTCATCTGGGCTGAGATCTTTAGTCCAATGCACTCCTCATTCAACAAAAGCTTGCTTTTTCTTTGCTGTAGTCCTTGCTCACCCTGCAGCTCAGCTCCTCTTGATGTCAGTCCCATTGTGTCAATTCAACAGTGGCATGTTGAAAGAGATGCTAATGAACAAATTCAGCTTCAGTCCCTTACCTTCCTAGATCTCAGAGCAGCCCTCAGCCCATTCGTTGTGTGTTTTTACTCTATGTATTTGCCTTATGTTGTCTTATCTAACATGTTGCTTTATGCTCATTTTTATTGTCATCGTCAGCAGTATCTTAACTTGAGGATAAAAGTCGTTTCCCGATCATCTTCCTCCAATGAAGCTTACCTACTTGAATTGCAGATAAATCACTGATATTTTACTATAATGAAAGATAATGAAAGAAATACAAAAAAAGAGCGAGTGAATTCGCTCACTTTCAACAGTCCTCTCCCCGTCCTTTCCACCTCCACATTGTACAGAACATCCCAACCTAACCAGTTGATGTTTTCCCCTCCAGCTAACCTGCGTTCAACTACACAAGTCGTTGGTATCAATATATAGCTTCTCTTGCTCTGACATGTAAGCATAATTGGTCCCACGCAGTGATTGAGCACAGAAAGTTTCCAGTGTGTCAGACATCTTGGGCGGTTTCATAGATTTTGTACATACAGTCTAACATTGGAGTCCTATACAGTACAGTTACATATGTCTGAGCACAAGATATAATGTGGGATTGGATGTGATGTAGTTCTTATTGTCGCAAAAAAGCCTTATTGTTGTTGTTCACTTTGTCATATTTATTTCATATGATTTTCTAAGATATTTATTATTCTATTTTGTTACATTTTATGTTTGTTTTTATTTATTTATATGAGATATCTAGCAACTATAACCAATAAAATGTTGTTTACTTACTTACTGTTTCTTTGGCGAGCCAATGTTAAAGTACGATGTTGTCACCGTTTTTTTTTGTCTTTTTTTTAATGGTCAGCTTTGGTGCTTTTTTTTATTTGCTTTTGTTATTACAAAGTATGCCCTCTGTGCAGGGTGCTATTTGATACTGATTACTGATGTCCGACTAGTTAACCTAGAGATGTACGTTAGAGGCAGACCTAGTTTTTGTTGATAGTGATGTCCTTCTGACGCCCACCCCACTTGACCTCCTTTGCAGCAGCAGTGGTGTAATCATGACAACAGAGGTATGAGCCGCCCCTCTGTGATAGAATTAAGGGCATCGAAGAAATTAGATTTATATAGCAGACTTGTTGGCGAAAGCCTCACACAAGCTGTTGGTATTTACTTTGCTTGAAAGCACATGGTAGCAAGTGTATTTTTGACAGAGAACGGGTAAGAAATGCCCAGCTATACACACCCGCAGAAGTTATTGTTTAAAATCAAAATATTCTGATCTTTATGTGTGGTCCAGAAGTCTTGACGATGTGTGACATATATGAAATATGTTATTCCTTCAATTTATTGTGTCAAGAGAAATATAAAAGGCACACCCAAGAAACATAATATGAAATGTGTTGAGGGCCAGATCTGATGGCGCAATCCTCCTCACTTATGTACCTGTACTTTCCTTTCAATCATGGATGTAGATATTGTATCTTGACTTTCTATTAAATGCAGGATGATTGAATATACAGCACAACGAGATGCTCGGTTCCTGTGGGTTTTTGTCAGTTTGTGTTATTCACTCTTCATCCACTAGATGGGACCAATGTTACTCTGAAGTAAAAATGCCCTCCACTCACTGAGCCTCACGCTTTACCAACCTCTCAGCACACAAAATAACACCTGGAAAATGTGCGAACATTTCAGCCACAATGTGCCTCTTTTCTACAACAAGAATTTCAGTAGCTTTTCGACCCACACACACACCTTCCTCAGCTTTCTAATGTCTGTCGTCCTTCCTCACTAAAACGTTTTTATTTTTTCCTTTTTAATCAGCGATCTCCAATTAGATTTTAGTCTACATTTCTTCTGATCTACTTTCTTCACAAAACTATGCTTAGCGTGAGGAGGTGAGGAGGAATGTTGCTTGATAGTGTCTGCTGTCAGCACAGCAAAGCAAACAACTGTGTTTTAAGGAGATGTCATCAGATATATTTCACAATGGATGCATCTAATCTCTGCATAGTTCTGCGTGTGTTTCACTTTTCAGGTCCATGTGCAGATGCAGTCCATTTTTTTGCATGTGCAAAGGTCACATACAGCAACATCCTCATAGTTTCAAACTGAAATCTGTATCTTGACATGAAGAGCTGCAGCACCTGAGGAAGAGTACTGGGTGTTTCTTATTGCTGCATACTGAGTATGATCGGCTCACTCTCTAACCTGCTACTTCTTCATGGTCCCTAAGTCCTGTTTTGAAATACTGAGAGGAAAAAGAAAAATAAGAAAAGAAAAGACAACAATGTAATGTTCTCATAGAGTGACTTATTATGAATTGTATTTAACTGTACAGTAGGTAAGTAGGCGTTTTATGATTTGTGCTGCACGCTGAACACAAAGTCACACGGGTCAAAAGTGCTGCTTCAAAATTCTACACTCCTGCTGAATATAGAATTTGTAGCACTAAGTAATAACTAGCTGTGCTGCACATTATGTGTATTAGTAAGTTTAACTCATCCCTAGACTGCAATGTTACTCACAAATGTCCTCACAAAATAGTCCTGAAACTTGGCATGAGAACTTAAAAGACTACAGACAGAGCCACAATGATCCCTGGGTACAAGTCACGAACCCCCAACACAAGGTAACCGAAAACAAATTGATTGAAAATGATACAAATATGTTATGTTATTATTATCTGTTTACATTATACACCAGAGCCTGAAAGACGGGAATAGCAAGGACTGCAAACAACACATTGAGTTGTTTCATCTGGAGAAAGTTTTGAACTAAAACTCTATTAAAATGGTGAATTTATTCTACCTTGCTGAAATACACGTGTTTCTAAAAGTTATTAAAACTTTTAAGTTTAAGTCACAATAAGTACAAAGGTCAGTTTAGCACTTTGAGCTACACACAGGGATAAAGGTGGATGAAAGCTGATGGGAAAAGAGTGTTAGAACAAAGAGAGGCAACATCTGGAATGACACCCTGTGGTCAGGTCACCTGCGGTTTGACAGTCTGTTCACCTCTACATGTAAAACTAAGTTTGAATCAACTCACATTGTTGCTCACCTGAAATCATTTAGAGAAGAAACAAATATGCATGATCAATGGTACAAAGACAATAGTGTTAGAATTTGACTAGAATTTAAAGTGGAACACTCCACATGTGAGCGATGTCCAGACTTTCGTCTTTAATCCAAAAGTGTGGCAATAACCAGTCATTTACACACACACACTTATGATATGGGAATGATAAATGGACAGTAAAATTCAATGACTAAAGAAGCACAGAAAAAGCCTGAGGTGATTATAAGTGCTAAATTTGTGTTTTTCTGTTTCTAGTTCTCACAACACGATCCAAAGGGGTGTCTATGCAAGTGGAGGAGGCCATCATTAAGCTGAAAAAAAACAATAAACCCACCAGAGAGATAGCAAAAACATTTGGAATAGCCAAACAGTTTGGAACATTATTACAGAGAATTAACTGGCAGGACTTAAATGCCTGAAAGACATGTTGACACAAAGAAGAATCAAGCCAAGAACACTGCTGAGGCGGCAGGCGTGTAAAGACATGGCTTCATGAATGTAAAATGTAGACAGTTTCTGGAATAAGATTTTCTACAATGATAAAATCAAGATGAACTTGTACCAGAATCACCATATGAAAAGAGTCTGAAGCTCATGATCCACAGCAGGGCACATAATCAGTCAAACATGGTGGAGGCAGTGTTAAGGTTTGAGCATGTGAGACTGCTGTTTATTGATGATCTGATTGATGACAGGATGCTGCTTTATACTACAGATGGTTAATGATCCAAAACATTCAGCAAAAGCTAGTTTAAAAAGATTATATCAAGGAAAAGCACTAGTTTTTATTCTTCACTGGCCAAGTCATGGCCAAGTCATGGTCGGTCACACAAAATTGTATTTTGTAGTTTTAAATACAAAAGTAACTGGTAACTGAAGTTATCACATGAATGTAGTGGATGAAAATGAACAATCTATGTATCTGTATCTGAGTTTAAAGTAGAAGAAAATGGATATAGTGAAGGCACATGTACACATGCACATATTTAAAGATATAAACATACTGAATACAATAGAAATGTGCAAAGCTCTTACATCAGATGTACAGCAGGTCTCCAGTCATTCTCTGATGTCTATCTGTGCAGGCTGAACGTGTTGTCTGGGGGACAGCGTGACGCTTACTGTATATCTCAAACATGTGACCACTGACTCTGCAATCTCATGTAACACTACATATACTTTGTTTATATGTTTTTTCTACGTCTGTAGACACACGCTAATGTTGTGTGGTCAGTTTGACTTATGGCTAAGAAGGGGTTAAGCCAGAATAAGATAAATCTTTACTGTCACTTTCACTTTTACGAAGGAACAACGGAATTGAAGGTGCAGCCAAATCAGTGTGAAGCATAATAGTTAAATAGGCAGTCAATGAAGGAGAAAATGTACTTCGCTCTGCGTTTGAACCGTACGTCCTATCACTACGAGAAGCATGTGTGTCAACACAGGACACATTTTCCTCCTGTTTTAGGTATAACTTGTTCATGAAAGATGAACATTGACTGAAGGAGAGACGAAGGAGAGAAGAAAAACGGCAGAGAGAAATATAAATTGTACGCTACAGCGGGCGTGACGTCACACGCTCTATGCCACGCAATACACACCTATTGAGAAAATGCAAATATTTTCACAGCTTTTTCAAACCTAAATTTTAGTAACTCAAAAACTACACTAGATATCAACATACTGTTTTACAGGCACAAGGCTGAAAGTGTCTAGTCTCGTTTAAAATTTCAATCACGTTTCTAGGACAAAGTATGAAAACACAGGACCATGATGAATGGAGAGAGTACAGGTCCAAAAAGCCATTTTTGACCATTTTTGGAGCCATAACTGGATAAATGTAAATTACTTAAAAAGTACTGAATATTTAAAAAAAATAAAAAAAATAGCACACATCCCTGGCCCTAGCCGGTCGATTTGATGTATCATTTGTGTCTGTGGACCCTTCCCTTCGAGCCGCATTAATGTAGATACAGGTCAAAAACAGAAGAACAAGGGTGTCTCCTTTGTTTCACAAAGCAGGCACCAATAATAATGAAAGTCTGTTACAACATATACAAAACGAATTGCACTAGTTATTACATTATGTCAGTATACACGAGTGTCCTAACAACTATAGAAAGACACATATCTGTGCGTGTGTGTCAGACAGTGGGATGGTTCAGCGGCACCTAGTGGAACAGTTTCCATGAGGAGAATACGCAGTGTGTTGGTAGTTTGAGTGAACACTCCCACCTTTCACAGCTGAACGGTGGATTTGACAATAACAAGCCCATCCTAAAAGTAGGCTGTCCTTTTACCTGCCTCTTGGAGATTTAGAGTTACAGGAAACCAATAAGTCACACTCAAGGTGTTTGGTGGTGAAGGTGAAGGGGACACTTTAAGATACCGTTTGGCTCCAAACGTCTTGGCGTGTGTAGATCCATGCATATGCATGTGCATGTGCTTCATTTGCAACATGAGTTTGAAAAGCAGGAAATTCTCTCTGGACAGCTCTTTGTGAGTATGAGTGTTTTACTGTTTCTGTCATTTCTTTCTGTCACGTTTACACACTTTGCCAAATTCAGTTCAAAGGACAGCGGACAGCAATGTTCAGTTTTTACAGCTGAATCCAGCTTCACTGTAAGCACCAGGTGTGAATTCTAATCCCCATGCGTCGCCTTTATGATGCTGATTTAGAAAAGTGAAACCATCTGTGTTGTTGCCCAGAGGCTGCACACTCAAGGATTTTCATAGAAAGGGAAACTGAGAAAGACTTAAATAGTTCACTTCTTTTAGGTATTCATTCTTGTGTTGGCATTGATGTTGTTGGTAGCTTTTCATGTCTGGAATGAATTTACATTCATCTCTGTGGAAAAATCAGACGTGCTCTGCTGCCGCAGTGAGAGAGAACACAGTGAAATGTTTACCCCCAGCACACAGCAGGTGTTAATATCCGCTGTATCCTGCGATTTCTTGATTCTTCTACATTTACCTCTCCTGTGTGCGTCACATAAAAGCTGGTTTATCAGCGTTGACATTTATCTCCTGTTCTGTTGGGACAGCTGTGAGGACAGAGATACAGTCTTTGGAGTAAAAAGAGGCATCTGCAAATTTAGCAGTAGAAAGAAATCTAAACAGATTCTGGACAAAGCTCGGTTGGAGACTCAGGAGCTTAATGACAGCCTCAACCCCAACGTGTCCCCCAGGTAGACTACAACACCACACGGGGATTAAGAAGCTTTTTTAGTCCTGCTAGCATCCTCGTGTTCTCATTTGTGTTAGTGCGGCGTATTTAATCACTTTGTGTTCACAGGAAGCAGGGCGCAGCAGAGGAGAGCCTTCAGCAGGCAGAGGAACTTCCCAGCAGTCATGTAGGTCTCCCGCATGTGTATTTTAGTGCATTTTGATTCCTCCAGAGTGTGAATGGAAGCAAGTAAAGCACTTATAACATAGTAATTTAATAATACTTCACTTGTTTTACCCCAACAGAACTCGCTGAAGCACAAAAAAACCTTTCACAAACTGTTCCAAGACATTCCCGAGAGGGAGAAGCTGATACACAGTGAGTTGAGCTGAGGTCCAGATAGTTGACATGACATCTTATGCCTGTAGCTGACACTAGTTTATTTGATTTTATTTACCTTCAATTTGTATGCGTTACCTGATTGTATATGTGCATGTGTGTGCCTTTGTTGTAGCATTCACCTGTGCCTTGCAGAAGGAGGTCCTGTATCATGGAAAACTCTTTGTCACTGAAAACCACGTGTGTTTTCACTCATTTTTTTTGCTCAAAGACACCAAGGTAACACACTCAGAGACATCCAGTGAGGCCACACTGACACTGTGAGAATTACCAACAACTGAACTGAAGCCCATTTTAGGGCAGTGGTGCTCGTGATTATGTGTTTTCTCGACACACGCAGGTGGTGATTCCTGTGTCCAGCATCAACGAGGTGAAGAGACACAAAGCAGCTTTGTCTATGTTGTCCATCCAAACCACAGACGACAAGGTCAGCTGCACACTGTTCTGTTTTACTACTGATTTGGATTACTCTAAAGAAATGTTGATCATTTTCTATGAAAATGCAATGTGTGTTGTTTATTTTTTGGCATTACTGTAATATGTTTAATAGTAGTAGTAATTCATTTATTAATACAGCACACATTTAAATTAATAGTAGGAAATATATATAAATGAACTGAACAAAAAACAAGGAAGACTATGATTTGAATTCCTGCAGTTAAACTGGCAGCGAGTCACGACTTCAAATGAGCTTTCTCAACACATAACGCACACATCCTCATCCGTCATCTGATCTCCTTTTCCTGCTTCTTGTTCGCTCTCAGTACTCATTTGTGTCTTTGAGGAACCGTGAGTTGTGTTTCAAACACCTCCAAAGTGTCTGCTCAAATGCACAGGTAACGCAGACACACACTATATCTGCACACACACAAAAACGAAAAAAATGTAAGATACATTTATTAAAGGACATTTATTTAAATCCTGTTTCTGTGTTTATCTAAAGCAGCCAGTGAATCCAAATGGTAGCTCTCATCTCACGTCTTCAGACAATGAACCAAACAATATTGTGGTAAGTTTGCTGCTCATTAACCTTCATTTGTTATAGTTGTTACAGTGGAGAGGTATTTATGATTCAGTGTTCTGCTTTTCAGATCTTCAGTTCTTCTGGTGTGGAGGACAACACCGATCATGATCTGACCAGACAAAACAGCATTCACACTGACAGTGGCTGTCCTCATATGTTCAATGGAGGTGAGATTAAAAAAAAAGTGAGACGACACAAAGAAGTAGAAGTGACTCAGCGCTGATTCATGCTTGTTTTACTTCTTGTAACAGATGAATAATATTTATCTTTTTACAATTACAGCTTACATTACCTACATTTGACGTAATCATACCATTGTATTTCTGTATTTATACAATTCAATTGTAGCGTAACGAGACGTTTTGTGTACATCATCGTCGTCATTTCCTTTTCAGGTCATTCCGCAATTCAAAGGAGCCTAACTGACAACAGAGGTGTGTGCAAATGTCAGAGTAACAAGTCCTGTAACATCTACTTCATTTAGTCCTATTGCCTTAAGTGTGAACACCGAATAACAGTTTGATGGTTTTTGTTTCAATCAGCGGTACTGTGGATCTGGAGGGTCATTGAGACAGTCCCACTGTTCTTACCCAGAGAATACGGCTACACGAGCGTTTTGTTCTACATCTACATGATGCTGTGAGTATGTCGCACAGGGTATAAGTATGAGGCACTTACTTGATGAATTAGCTTCACTATAATTCTGAGATGAATGTTGTACTTTTTACTTTATATTATAATAATAATAACATTATCACAGCTTTACTTAGTAGCTTTTTTTATTTAAGACTTTACAAAAATGCAAACCTTCATCTTCTTGAAATACAAAGCATCATTTTACACTAGAAAGTATTTAAGGATTGCTCCATGGCAACCATCAATATATTGGGGAAATACAGCCTTTGACATATCCACTGAACATACATTTAGATGCATAAATTGCTAATTTACATAGTGTGAGGCCACTAAATTTAACTTTAAGTTTTGGTTGGATTGACTTTAAGAAACGTCTTTCAAGGAAAAAAAAAAGGAAAGAAGTCAATCTTTAGTTCGAGAAGATGATCTGCTGACAGTTTTCCCTCAGGCTCCATGCAGACACAGTTTGCAGAATTCTTTTTGTTAGGGCGTGCATATTTTAGACTGTACTTTTACTTCCTGAATGAAACTGAATTGCAGTGCACATTTTAGAAAATGAAGATATCTTGTTTGTAGGGTGGTGTTGCTACTGTTGGTGTCGGGATACATCGGGCTGAGAATCTTAGCACTGGAGGAGCAGCTGAACACTTTGGGAGCCCTGACTGAACTGTCTTTACATTACAGAGAGTGAGTACAGTGAATGAAAAGGAAGTCTCTCCATGAAAAAACACCGAAGGAATTCTGGGGGAGACAGGGATAAACATGAGATGACTTAAACCGGTTATGGCGACTTTTAAAACCATTACCTGCAGATGAGACAAGATACAGAACAGTAGTTGTACAGGTTTGCCCAGTAGATAAAAGATAACTAATTACATTCCAGCTGAGTTACATACAGGACGAAGTGTGTGAAAAATATTTGCCTCTTCCTGATCTTTCATTTTAATGCAAAAGACTGTTTAAAATCATCAAATTAATTTTATTATTACACTAAGTTAGCCCCAGTAAATACCAAATACAGTTTTTAAAAAGCTGCCCAAACCTGCCTGGTCCCATGTGAAAAAGCAATTTCCCCCTAAACATAATAACTGGTTGTACCACCTTTGTAAGCTTTTTAAGGTCATGCCACAGCATCTCAATCAGGTTCAGTGCAGACTTTAACTAGGCCACTCGTTTTTTTTTTAAATAAGCCATTCAGAGGTGTTTTAGATCATTCTGCTTCACAACAAAAGTGTATTTGAGCTTGTGGTGACAAACTGGTGGTAGATCACCAAATTCCATCAAATATGGCCAGTCGTGGTCGAATGTGAGATGAGCCTTTGTGTTGTTTTTGGTCAGCAGTGGCTTTCACCTTGGACATTATTGTCCAGTCTCTTTCTTATTGTTTAATCATGAACACTGACCTTAACTGAGGGAGGTGAGGCCTGCAGATCTTCAGATGCTGTTCTGGGTTCTTTTATGACCTCCTGGACGAGTCACTGTGCTCTTGGAGTTAGTTTGGTAAACTGGTCCTCCTGGGAATGTTCACCACTGTTCCCAGTTTTCTCCATTTGTGGATAATGACTCTCAATGTGAGTCCCAAAGCCGTGGAAAGGTCAGAGGAACAGTTCTTTGGTTCTCATCCAGCCTTGAACTTCTTTAGATCACAGCATGATGTGTTGCTTTTTGAGCTCCTTAGAGTGCTTCACTTTGGGTGACAGGCAGGTTTGGGCTGCTTTTTTTCCTTAATAAATAAAATGGTGATTTAAGGAAGGGAGAAAATACTCATAGCCCTGCATGTGATAAATATTGTATTTCTGTTGCATTTGCTTCTGAGAGTGCAACTAATTCAATGTTGTTACTTCAGTTAAGTAACTGGTTTTCAGAATGTCATGCACCACTAGACTATCATCATACGGCTTCCTCGTCTTTTGCAGGTATCAAGAAAGGTAGCCACTGGCACGGTGACTCAGACAAACAAACCTTCCTACCAACTCCTGCAACGTCCCACTCTATTAAGAGCCTTCTGTACATTGATCCCTGTCTAGACTGACCACCAAAAGCATCTTAAGACTGAGACTCTGCCTGTTTGAAGTGCCGCACATCTTATCCAGGAAAATTTGCAAACAATTCTGGAGCTGTCATAATAACACCACGTCATACATGAGAAGCAGGTCAGCACTAAGGTCAGCACTAGGCTGCTCTTGGGATGTCTGAACTAGAGCACACATGGCGAGCTACATGGATGACAGACTGCAGAGAAGCACCAGAACATTTTTTGGGAGACTCTCTGCTGACAGATCAAAAACTGAAGTGAGCCTCACCTGGTCTAAGCCATATGGAGGCAGCATGCTGAAGCCATGTCTATTTCCTGGCCGGTGAACAGCTGAGCTCAGCTAGCAGAGATTGTTCGAATCTTGGCCAATTATGTTCTTGGATCAACACAACCTGCTACTGTGAGAACACACCAGGGGCAATCTTAGCAAGCAGATGACTTAAGCACTTTCTTGTAGGTTGATTTTAAATGACTTGTACATTATGTATTTGAGGTTTTACACTGTGTAAGCTAAAAATGTGCCTGCTGCTCAAAAGAAAGACAGTTAATGACAGTAGTTGGGCAGCAGAGGGCATTCTCTCCCATTACAATGACGCATGGGCAGCTTGGATGGGATTACACTGATACTTAAAAGGCCCGAAATTTATTCACAGTATATGAATATTTGTACACATTTGCTCAGGCTTTTCCATAAATACATTTGATTTTATGAGCAAATCTGTTGTGTAAACAAACGATGACAAATCTGGCAACCGCACTAAATTAATTTACAACATTTCAGAGACTGCTGCACAGAGGAAAGAAATATATTTTATAATTACTATAATTAATTTGTCCAGCTTATTCATGGCTACATGAGTCATGAGTTTTGAACATACAATTAATGCATGTTTTGTAGTAATACCAGATATGGTACATTCTTCTTAAATTATACACTGTGCAAAAAAAAGGAGGAAAAATAAAGCTTTCAGTTTCACATTTTTATACATACGTGATCTTTTTATTATTTTGTCATCAATAAAAAGGTCAAGATTCAGTCCCATGAATCAAGTTCATTACATCATATTCTCAGTTCAAAAAGAGCAACATAAAATTACAAATAATAATACAAATAGGTAAGTACAGTAACATATAAACAGCCCACTAATATTGTCGTAACCTCTAACCCACCCCACCCATTACTGCCCCACTCAAAGTCTAGCACAAAACTCAACAATACATCAGTTAGTATCAGCATTAAAAAATTCAAATGAACATCCCGTTTTTTTTAAAGCGCTTCATTTTCCAACGCCTTGAGTTCAGCTTTACCCTCACATAGAATACATAATAGAGATAATGTCCCACTCCCACCCCATCACTTCCTCAGGAAAACACAATAGACATGCATACAGTATTCACTGTGCGCCCTCCCCACACCCATCAATAAACATTCAGGGCCAGAGGATACAATATAAGTCAACCATAGTGGTGCATCTTTAAAATGGCAAGTTTCAATCCCATTTCTTAAACCAAACCCAAGAATGAAAAGTTGATCCAGTGGTTTCCCTGATTACACAACCTGTCCAGGAAAAACTGAGACCTGCTCCAGAGAGGTTCCTCTTTCCAGCAACTCAGATCCGTGGTTCAAGATGGCAACAGACATTATTTAAATATCAGAGACATGAAGCACAGGATGAGAACAGTAAGACTCCCTCTGTAAAAGGATGATAGGAAGTGTTTGGTAACCTTTCCTCTGCTTACCTAGACCCATTTATACTCCCAAAATGGAGTAATCAGATCAGTGCTAGTTCCGTACATGTTCCCTTTAACAAAACACAGCTATTGTCACCAGCAGCGATGGGTCTCCTGTGCAGCAGACACTTAGTGTTGATCAGAAATGTGGTGCAAACCTGGGACCACAGACCACTTTTTGTCCTTTTTCACACATGGTGAGATGCTAGTATCCTTGACACTGGCCTGTAGAAGACCGTCATTATAGTGAAGACACACAATTTTTAATATTATTATGAAGACTTTATACCCTTGTTACACTTTGGATGCTCTGTACAATAGTGCTGAACTTAAGACCTGCTTTTGTCATGCTTGAACTGATATCTCTAAATGTGTAAATATACTGTCTAACACAGTATGTGTGTAATGCTTGAATGCAGACATATGTCGTGTACGTGTGATGATGTGCAAATTGTGTGCGGTGTAACCTGCACCACACTAACAGTGAGAGGCTCCAACATGGCTTGTGTCAGACATGAAGTGTGCTGCCACCCCATAAGAGAGCTCCTGTACACGTAGGGCCCCAAAATATGAACAGAGCTATAGGTGTCCCATTCTGGCACCCAATCTACATCACCGTGTTAGTCATGACATCAACACACTGTTCTGAAACAAGCAATCCATGGCCCTACACTACAGCAAACACGTTCAAAGTTATTACATCAAGACAAAAAAGAAATGTGCCGAGGGTGAATATGACCAGAAGGCTGTCTAACCGTGGTGACGAGTGCTACTGGAACAAGAGTTGGAAAACGATCTGTGCTGTAAGGCTGGACATAGGTCAGTAGGATTCTGATGGGGCATGATGATCTCAATGAAACAACCCTCTCATCAGTTGAAAGGACAAATTCCCAGCAGGAACACGAAGATCAAATGGGTCAGTTAACATAAGAGACTTCAACAACTGAAACTCAGATTTAAATCAATGGTTCAACTTAAGGGAGATGTCTTTATTTACAGTTTTGTGAATCCTCGCGCCTAACTTTAACAAAAACCTGAACAAGCACATTTCCCAAATGTCAAACCTCCTTTAAATCTGACTTTCTCCTGCTGTTACTTGGTCAGCACAGTCTGCCCAGCCTTTGAACATCACACATCAGTAAACACTGAAGGGCTGCCGCCTTCTGTTCTAACGTTACAATAAAGTGATCTAACGAGACGTGAAAATACACCTGCACATCTATAGCTGTTTGACTAATGCCGACAAAACATCAGCATCCTTGGTGTGGCTCTCAAAGACTGTTTCCAATTCAAGAGTCGGACATGAAGGAGAGGGAATTATAGGACAGCCGTAAAAGCTACAATAGTATTCCCGACTAGTCCTTGTGACATCTACCATAACTGACAAAAGAAAAGAGATGGACCCCCTAAACCACACAAACAGATACATTAGTGTTAGTTGGACAACAACTCTGCAAATGCCCTGGCAGTCAGATGGATGTCCATTTACAGGTAAACAGGTAGTAAAAGAGGAGAAAAAGGAGGATGCTTGACCAGTTTTGGATCGGGAACTTGTCAAGCTATGGAGGTATTCTTCTACACACACACAACAAAAACTAACACACCAATATTGAGAAATCTCCGTGTGTCTCATTCAAGTGCAGCTGTCCAAGTCATCAGGCTGTCCTTCATTTCTTTCAGCGCTGCTTGTTCATAAACGGGCACACACACCAACAAACATGCACACATAATTCAGACGTCACGGCGCATGGAGAAATGAATCTACACTCATGACACATCCATGATTCACACATTCACACTTAAAAATGACATCTGTGTGCCTTTTTAGACAGAGCACGTTGGTGTTCCTGTGATTCCTAATCCCCCCCCCATCCCAATGTTAAAAACAGCATTTATGAAGTTGTTTCATCTCAGTTCCCATTAACAGCGATTCGCCAAACTCCACCATACAGATAGATAGCAAATGCAGTAGATGGCAAATGATAATTTAAAAAAAAGTCCTCATCTTTAAAACAGGAAGCAGTACATGGTAAATAGCTTGTGATGAAAATTTAACTGGAAGGTGTGCTGCTTGAAAGACACACGGATGTGACAAAAAGAATACATTATTTTTAGGTCTATGTCACACCCATACGTTGCAAACATTCTGAAGTCCTCTTATTCACTTTCTTTCTCTCTCTCTCTCCCCTACACTCACTCACTCACTCGCACACACAAAAAACTCATCCATATAAGGCATTCATACAAATGCACAGAGGCTGATGTTTGTTTCTCAGGCATGCTGTGCAGCCAGGTCCTGGTTGATGAAGCGCCGTAGCCTCTCCAGGTACTGACTGTAAAGCTCAATATCGTTGTGACCCGCCCCCTCCACCCAGAGGGGCTCCACAGCCTTGGGACAGCGCTCAAATAGGGCAAGGCCATGTGAGAAGTCGATCACCTCGTCCTCTGTACCGTGGATGATGAGCACTGGAGATGGGATCTTCGACACCTTCTCTATACTGGAGAAGAAATAATGAAACAATACTCAACAAAGACAACAATGATTTTGGGATCCAAATACAAAATGAACACAATGATATGCAACACTATCCACAAAGGTCTATTATAAACTGAGATATTAGAAGGGTAAATAAAATCAATACAACATTCACACACTTAATGTCAGATTTAGGGAGGTTTGAAAGGGACCATGCGCGGGTCTGTCTGGCGTTATGTGTGGCTCCTTTTTTTTTTACAACTGGCAAATTTATAAAAATCTCATCTTGTGTAAAAATATGAATTTTTATTGCTGCATTTAGACAATATTGCATCCCAACCATTTGGAACCATAAGCAGATTTGATTTCCATGTCTTCAAAGCTAGTAGAGCGTGATCCAGCCACTCTAACCAGGGATATCAGGCTATTACAGACCTCTGGAATCTAGTTTCTATCACTATACCACAGAAATGATTTAGGATAATTTCATTCCCTTTTTTTCACAGTAATAAATTGTCACGATTGGGGCTTCCTGCAATTCATACACATGTACAAATCAATGCAATGCAGTCCAGCAGCTCTGCAACGAATATTACTTTTACAAGGTTATAATTCATAGACTTGTTGAAATCATCAGAAAGGTGATAATTCTAGTTTATACGTTTAATGTTGTACATTATATTATTGCTGTTTCTAATTTACATAAATGTGTATTGCATTAGATTGTTCATGTTTATCTAATTAAGGGGCCAGTAAATGTATATATACACTAGAAGTATTTGATTCTGAAAACATTTTGTGTGAAACATCATATAAATATAAAACACATTGAGGAACATACTTAGGGAAGGCATCGAAGAAGTATGTTTTCTTGGTGTCCGGGAAGGCCACTCTCATGCCAGAGGTGAGGGGAGAGTGAAGGACCACAGCAGCACACTCAAACCGTGATGCCAAGTCTACTGTGGGCACTGTGCCGATGCTCTGTCCATACAGAATAATGTTCTCAGGACTGATGCCATACCTGAGACAGGCACACACACACACACACACACACACACACACACACACACACACACTTTAGTCAAAAGAAAAGAATGCTGCCTTCAATTCTGCACACACGTATGTAAAAGGACAGACATGAAGTCTATGGCCAGATCTGACAGGACACTTTTGCAAGTTTACACAAAACGTCTTTTCTTGTTACTAGGCAACTGCAGAATCACTGTTCTTAGCCTTACTGCTATTTAAAATCTTTATTTAAACATACCACCTAAACATTCACCACTTCAATGAACAGCAAAGCACCTGCTCCAGCTCTTCTCAAACATACTGGACAGAGGGAAGCAAAGATCCACGTGGATGCGAGGCCCTCAGAAAGAGAAAAGACCACCAGCCAGTCCAGGATCTCCGCCTGGATGACGGTCACCTCAAGACTTACTGTAATATGAGCCAGGGACAGTCTGACAACTGCTGGCAATCATATTCTCTAGGAGAGTCCATCAGCCCTACCAAGCAGCTGAGCATTTGTTTTTGGTAGGTCAACAATATATTTTGTGTTTATCACCTCCACAGAAGGCAGTGACTGAACAACAGGAAAAAAATCTCATTTTAAAAACTCTCTGCTCTTAATGTTTTCTCAACTCACGGCATTCGGGGCATTCCACCAAGAAACTCAAGATGCAATGTCCAATTACCACGAAATGTTAAACTGTTAAAATAATTAAAGCAGACCTATGTATGTATGGGTAGTTCATATTAACAAATTGTTGGACTAATTTTCGGCTCATTAATCCCACTGGCAGCCGATAAGCAGAAGAACAGAACTTTAGATGTTGCCACTCATGTGAAGCTCACCATGTAACAGTCAATCCTCAACCTGCTAGAACCATATACAGTCCCTGTTTGGCTTTGATTTGACTGGCAGAAGGAGGGTAACCTGGTCAGCAGGCACCAAAATTAAGCCAAACAAATGTTACTTTAAAAAATTACAGGCTGGTGATGTGAGTGACTATTATTGATCTATGTATGTGAGACACTGATGATTGGCATTTGCTGTTTGTACACCGTTACATTTGAACCCTGGTTGGATGGAAGCATTCATTTTCTGGCCTGCTTACCGGGAGCGCAGGGCGTGCCAGGCAGCATCAATGTCAGCATAAAGGTTCTTCTCAGAAGGCTTGCCAGTGCTAACACCGTAGCCCGAGTAATCATAGGAGAATATATTACAGTTGATGCGTGTGCCTAAGCCGATGTAGAAGCTGCTCATCTGGCCCAAATCGACTGCGTTGCCGTGGGAAAACAACACTGTAAACCTGAGACACAAAGGAAGAAGTGAAAGTTAGACAGTGGGACACTGGGCAGCTGATTTGATCTAAATTAATAGAATATATATAGAATAATTGGTTAAAACAAAAGAAAGGCTGCTGCCCTGTTTAACGCACAAGCAGTCTCAAGGCGGTGGTGGTGGTGTGAGTCTCACCTGGCATTGGGTGCACAGCGAATGTACATGCATCCAACCCTGTTTCCTCGGCTAGACCTGGTCAGAAATACGTCCGTCACATCTAGCTCTCTCTGTGAATACTGGAACTCTGCTCTCTCTGTAAGATGCAGCTTCCACCTGCCTTCACTCGCACCTCCACTGGCAGCACCACCACCTCCTCCTGCTGCTGCTGCTGCTGCTGCTGCTGCTGGGGTTGTTGTTGTTGTTGTTGTTGTGGTTGTTGTTGTTGTTGTTGTTGCTGCTGCTGCTGCTGCTGCTGCTGCTGCTCCTCCTCCTCCACCTCCACCTCCACCTCCTCCCCTGTCACTTCCACTATTAGTGTTCAGGCGGGAGCGCAGTCCTGGTGCTCCGAGTGATGGCAGAGCAGCCCCAGAAGTGGACCCAGATGCAGTTCCAGCCCCAGAACAGGGATCTGGGTCAGGAAGAAGGGCATAGGTGGGCTCTGGGGGGAGGAAAGCTAGTTTGGCTGCAATGCGACCGGGGCAAGGGGGGCAGCAGAACAAGCAGCATAGCTCTCGTATGGACAACCCGTTCATCTTCTGGTAGAAAAATAAACATGGGACACAGAATAAAAACAACATTTATGTACTTCTAATTGACCACAGGGTTCCTACTTCAGTCAGAAAAAAACAAAGTACAACAAAGTACACACTTGGGATTATAAGTATAAGAATATAAGCAGCACTACACATTTAAGGACTGAAGCAATGTTTAACCTATCATAAAAGCTGTATGTCAATGTCTAACTTTGACCTGAGCCCAGAACTTCTCTAGACAGAGTATGAGAACTTCAGCCCAGACATCAAAAAGGAATATTATCCTACTTTCTATTACAAAGTTTAAGCAATGTCCAGTTGAGCCAATGTGTAAATACAGCAGTCAATTGTCAAGATAATTCTTAGCAAGCAAGAGAGTTTTCCCATTTGAGTCATTCAAGTAGAGTTTACCATGCTTACCATGCTGTTTAACACTTCACTAATTCATGACCCCATGCTCGCACTACCCAGGGGCCATACCTCACTAAGACTAAACAGACCATTTTCTCAAGTGAAAATACATCTGACACAGTGACAAAACACAGTGCTACATATGTGGAAGAGCAACTTTGAACAATCCTAGGACCAGATTCTCCACACATTGTCTGAAGTTCACATGAGAAAATGGCTAAAGAGATAAGATAGGTCAGGATGCAAGTTCAGTTCAGAAGGTAATCAATTACTCGATACAGTTTTACCAATTTACTATCTCACCCAACCAATTCTCCAGGGGAAACTCTGCTTAGAATGGCACAGAACCCTACGAACTTACCTGGATTAAGAAATCCCTGGGTCTTCAAATGAACTGGCACACAATTGTGCCAATGTCTTCTAATCTAGTCACTGAGCCAGCGGGATCTTTATTTTATCAATCAAAAAAAAAATAGAGAAGACAACACATTAAAATGTCTTCTTGTTGTTCAACAATAAATTGCAAATAACAAAATTAAGTCACATAAGCATGACTACTGGACTGGTCTTGTTTTTATTGTAGCTCTATAGTTGAAAAATATGAATATTGCTAACAATATTGCTTTGTGACATTAAAGCATTTGGTACCAAATAAATTTACAGAAACTGCACAAATGAAAATCAGTAACCTGGTGTCACATATTTGAGAAACAATAAAACATAGCACAGCTTCAAGCTAATAACGACGAGACTACAATAATATAACTGCTAATTATTTTATTTGTTACTGTCATCACTGACTGCTCGTACCAGACTTGCCATTAATTAGTGCAAAAGGTATATACATTATACAGGGCCGGAGGCTGTTAAATCGCTCTAAATCTCAGGATTAAAGGGACTCTGATGCGCTGATGTGATCATGGACACTGGTGACTAATTAACGTTACAACACCCCCACAACGCAGGCACAGAGCGACAAGGAGCGACTGCTATGCTAATGTAGCGGTACATGGTTAGCTATAATTTTAACGTCAAACGTTAGCCTGCGTTGTTGTACGGGAGCGGTGTGTTGACACAGAAAATATACAGCTGGGAATATAGACAGGTGACAGCTATATCTATTTCAGGTTCATAACCTCTAACAGTCCAAATAGTATAATTTACGTTAGCAAGGCAGGCACCTAGCGGCGGCGGTGGCTAATGCTACACTGCTAGCACGGCAGCCTCACAGCTGACTACTTACTCACAGTAGGTCGGCAGGTAGGCTGGTGTGCCCCTATATGTACACAAAAGCAGCACAATAATTCGAAAATCCTTCTTGAGTCTTGACATGGATGGTTTGACTCAAGTACACAGACAGTCCTCGGTGGCTAGCTAGCTGAATTTCATGGCAGTCAGATTTTTTTTCTACTACTGTCCAACTAATGCCGGAAGTGACGTAAAGTATTCCTTTTTCAAAACTTTATTACAATGGGTCATGTTATAATTTACCATCATATTTATATTATTTGCGTATCCACCGATGTAAAGTAGCGGCAACATCTGTGCAGGAGAAACAATTTTAAGGTTTCCCAACATTATACAGTGTTGTTTGCTTTAAGAACGATAGTAGACTTTGAGCTAAAGGTGACATTTGTTGGAACTGTAATACCAGGATAGTTGTACCACTATTATTTTTAACCCTCAGGCGTCACTTTAATTTGCTACCCTCTTGTATCACTCGGGACAAAAATGTCCGTCTTATATAAACTGCTATAGAAATATAAAATTTTTTATATAATAAAAATTTTATAACAAACTTTATTGGCGGCCTGAGTGGTTAAGGCAGAGGGCTGGGAAGTAGGAGCCCCGGGATCGATCCCCAGCTGAGGCACCCAGCCCATCTCCCACGTACCAGGTGTGTCCCTGAGCGAGACACCCAGCGCTAGCTCCCCGAGCGCCGCCCTGTGGCTGCTCACTGCTCCCCCCAAGGGGGGATGGGTCAAATGCAGAGAACAAATTTCGTGTTGCGTGTTGTACACTGTATAATGATGTATGTGACAAATAAAGAAAGTTTAAGTTTAAAAGAAAGTTTAAAAAAATAATATTTTTTTCAAATTCTTTTCGCATAAATCTCTTGATCTACTCCAGCCCTACTCAAAAATACCAAACACTCAATCATTTTTAGGATTTTAATCCCTTACATGCCAGTTTGATTACCTGAACTCACTATTTATGAAAAAACACACAGTAAATTAGATATTTTCCCAAAAAATTTGGTTAGTTGTTTGGGGCAATTTTTTCAAATCAGTCATGTATTTGTTAACAAACACCCAAAATATTGACTAATTTGCATGAACAGTTTTTGTGTAGCATTAGTTTTAAAATTTACTACCCTCTTGTATCACTCAGGACAAAAATGTCCTATAGACTTTCATTGTAAACACATATTTTTATCTCATGGACAAAACAAAATATAATCATGCTTTTGTGTGATGTTAGGGTTTCATTTTAGAGAAAAATAGTTAAACTTAACCTTTTTAAGGTTAACTACTACAATCATTCATATCATACCTATTGTAGGCCTGTGCATAAAACGCTCATCATTTCAATAAGTTTTATGATTGTTTTATTGAACCTAATGGTACATTAGACAACTAAACAGTTTCAAGTTCATCACCCCCTTCTTTAGCTTCAAATAGACTACTAACCCTAACCCTACAAAAAACATTTAGTAAATTGGCTGGGGTCTGGTCACAAATCTTACTGTGAGTGCGTGTGTTTGCATATGGAGGTGAGTGAAGGTAATTAAACTGGCACGTAGAGGGTTAAAGTCCTGTAAATGATTGAGTGTTTGGTATTTTTGAGTAGGGCTTGAGTAGTTTAAGAGATTTGTGCAAAAAAAAATAGAAAAATTATGAATCTTTTATATTTTTATAGCAGTTTTTAGGACACAGACATTTTTGTCCCAAGTGATACAAAAGGGTAGTAAATGTCTTTCACACTGATCCAATGGTATAATATAATATAAAAAAACTAATTTAAACTCCAAAATTTGTCAAGAGAGAGACTGTGGCACATAGAACTGTGGCATATGCATTAACACAGACAAAATGACAGCCAGATGAAGAGCATAAATTTGCTTATTTGGACAAAAATGTCCAGTGTGATGCCTGAGGGTTAAATAAAAAAACAATAAATATAACAGATTCAAGTTAAAGTGGGTTACTCGATTAAAAATGAATTATGTAGCATGTAATATAAACAAGGTATTTGTGGTTTATATTGTTTCCAGTCTAAATATTTAAAAGCAGGATTCAGAGGAGGAGCACTTAATTCTTAAAGCTCTTGCAAAAATAAAAAAGTTAAAGTAATCACTTAAAGGTCATGTTTTCCAAATTTCAGGTAAATATGCAGAGTTATTATTTAAATATGTACTGTGTATTTGAAGTAAAGGTAGATAATATCCAGAATAATGCATTTTCTTTGTTAAATTAAACATTTTTTTATTTGATTTATATATTCTTCTTACCCTCACAGTGAGGGTCTGTGGATCTGACAAGGGGAGAGAGAGGGCTTCACCCCCCTACCCCACAACAATACGTATCTCTTTCACACAGTCCAGTTATTTAGTTTCTTGTTGTTACTTAATGTTTTCACTGATGTTTGCCTCCAGTTGGAATGTTTTTAAGTTTATCTTTAGTTTTCTGTGTTACGTGTCTCTTTTATTTCATTAAATCAGTTTACCTTCAACCCTCTGTGTTCCTGCGTGCACTTTGAGCTGCTTTTTTGTGATGTAAGCTTTATCTAATAAGATCTTCAGTGTTTTCACTGATAATCTTTATTCGGTTTCACAAAGGTAAGATAATTTAGAGTTTGATGCCTATAACAAAAAACATTGGTACAGGGGTAAAATGAGACTGAAAAATATACACAAACTATAATTCTTAATGACAAATAATATTCTGGACAATTCTAAGACTAACAAGTTAATTAGTATCGTGTCAGGGTATCATAGGACGGTCCACCAAAGGCTCACCTATTTCAAGGGTGTGTGGCGTCTAAGCTCTCGGTCGTGAAAGTGACATGCTACCAAGATGAAACATGGAAGACCATGGTTACTTACCACAGTCCACTGCTGCATCAAGAAGTATAACCTCAAACTATGTTATGCAGGAAGAAGTCATTCATCCTGCACAAAAATGTTCTCGCATCAGAATAAAAGTGGAAATGCATTCTGTGGTTGAACAGGTCCATATTTTGGTTTATTTGGGGAAACAATGGATTCTGAAAACCCAGAATGTTTTCAGCTAAAAGTGCAAATGTCAGTATATGCGTCTCATCTATGGGGGTATAACATTTTTTAACACAAAATGTTTGTTACACCACAAAGAGAAGAGTCGGACAACGAGAGACTGTTGAGCAGCTAAAGTCATCGTTCCAGCTTCTAGTGTGTTGCAGGCATCAAACTCTTGTCTACACTAAAGATCTTTTCTTTTGGTCAGATAAATAAAGGTGTATGAATTAATAAATCACAAACTTTTTATTACCAGCCTCTGCCTGTAATTATGCACATTATATATTAATATAATATAATTAATGCACATAGATTGTGCTTTTACCAAGCGCTTTCTTGCAAACAGTCTCTATTTGACTTCTCAAACACATTTATTTTCTCCTGCATTATTTAAAAGTAACTGACATGAAAAGAAAATATGAAAAAGAAAATTACTTGACTGAAGCAAACTGTATTACTGCCATACTTTAGCAGTAATACAAAGTGCCACACTTTATCTGCATTTTTTGTCTATTATTTTATTCCTAATATCTGCTCTTATTCATTTTATATTATATTTTGTTTTTAATTTGTTTTACCAGTCCAGCTTTTATTAGACCAGTCATGTAATAAATGTCAGATTGTGGTTGTGGTTCAGTATTATAATGTGTTGGTGACAATGTTTTTGTTTTTAGTGTCAAAACCTCTTTCCATTCAGCATATGAGCAGTTTGTCAAACTTATCTTTGTATTGTTTTTTTTTTACAAAAATGTTCTAATAGCTGTGTTTTACCATAAATAAATGTATGATTACTCAGTGCAACTGCATGTTTTGATTTACACCCGCAACTCACAACTTCTCTGAACATCTTCAGACATGTATTGCAAATATGTGTGTGTGTGTGTATGTGTGTGTGTGTGTGTGTGTGTGTGTGTGTGTGCGTGTGCGTGTGTGTGTGTGTGTAAGAGAGAGAGAGAGAGAGAGAGAGAGGTCCTCCATTCACCATTGATCCACTGCAGGACTGACTCGGGGGTGTGAATTATGGGCCCCTGGTGTGGCTGTGCCTGCTCTGCGTTGGGCATTTCACCTCGCCACTGTAAATTTAAAGAGGGGATTACATTTTGCTGATTATTGATTCCAATGCTGTAGCTTGAACAAGTGCAGAACACTAGCCGGTCTCACTGACAGAGGACTTAATGCAACCCGCAGTGGCGGGGTTCGGGATTTTTGCGAAGGGCTGAACAAGGCTACCGTATAAGAAAACGTATCGTGAGTCACAGAAGAGCTCAGTAGGTTGCGGTTTCCACGTTTCCACCACGGGCTCATGTTCTCCTAGGGAAAAACGTTTTGTAGTTGACTGGGCGTTCTGGACGCGCTCGGTAAACGGTGATGCTACGGCGGCGCGCAGGGACCGTAGAGGGAAGAGACAGGTGAGGTGCGGCTGGTGATCTGCTGTTATTTCAGAGAAGCTTGGGATACCGAGAACCGTGGTATCCATCACCCATTTCTTCACAGAGAGAAGAAGAGCGACCGGAGAGGGCGACTTGGCGACTGGCACCTGCCTCAGCCTCCCTACCTGGCCATCTGGTGCGGTGAGTGTGCCGAATGGTGGGACTGAGAGACAGATATGTTGGAGGGAGATGGGGGGTGGAACAGGTATACAGGCGTTAGTATGTGCGCAAATGTATTACTGCTACCAAGTGCGTTGCTGCACTGCTGCTCCTCCGGGTTTGCCGACGCATGTCTTGGGCATCGCGTGGACCTCTGTGGACACGAACTGTTCTTTGTGTCTGCTCTAAGTTGGATGATTCATTTGCGAAGGCTATGTGCATATGGTTGTTTAGTATCATTGCGTATCGTTGTTCGTTCACATGTTGCATAGGACCTCCCGGTCAGTGATCATTGTTTTATTCTATAATCCACCATAGTTCAACAATATGACACTGCGTTGCAAAAAAGGAGCACGGCAACTGATTGGAATTCGACCTGGATTACAGGACATGCTTATTGCTTTAAAACGTGTACATTAATTAGGTTTTATTACATGCTTGTCCAGTGTTTCCTGTTAATAAGAGCAAAGGTCAGATCTAACGATTTGATAGCCATAAAGCCAATTGATTATATCATTACTCCCTCACAGTGGAGCAAAAGGAGTGGCAGGGTACAAAAAGAAAAGTTAAAGAAAAAAGAAAAACAAATGTAGTTATTATTAGTGATGTCACTACAAATCCATCTTTAGCCCAGAATGTGTCCTGACACCTGCAGTAACTTACTCACCTAAATGTCCCAGAGCTGCACTGCACATTCACAGCCTACATGGCTCAAGTTAAATGCTCAGTCACTGCCGTCCCAGCTCTTATTTAATTGATTTAATAGTTAATAATATGTGAGTTATTTTTCCTATATGTATCCCGATAATCAAGTTCTACAGAATAATTAGAATGTGTCACCAGCTGCCGCTGTTTTTATTTGTGTTAGTGTGAGTTGAAAGGCAAAATGAGATTGTTGGAGACAAAAAGAAGTAAAGGGAGGAGGGGTGGAGAGGAGACAGAAACACAGACAGACAGATTGGGGGATACAAAGGATAAAGAGTGGCACATAGCATTCTGGCGTATGGGCAGCAGAAAACGAAATGATAGAGCAGAAATCTCAGAATAAATGAGCACTGGGAGAGAGAGAGGGGCTGCAGACAGCAGCCCGAGCGAGTGTGAATGGTTTCCCTGTTATCCCCGCTGTCCACACAGACAGCCACACAGCAGCCGTGTGAGCAGGTGCTAACCCCACCACACAGCAACTGCAGCGAACAACAGGTGCAGCCACTGTTTCTGTCATCCTCCCCTTGGAAGGCAGTCTAACACTTGTCAATCCTGAACATACAGCTATCATGAAGACTTCTCACCCCAAAACACCCACAGCCTACACATTAAGGGAGCTGTATGCATAATTCAATCTACATTGAGGAAACCAGCACTGAAAGGCCAGGCTTGAGTAATTCAATTATAAAATTAATTATGCTGCAAACAAAGTTGGAGCCACTTGAAGCAATAAGGCAGAGCGGGCTGCAGGTAAAAGCAATCTGAGGGAGCCTCGGGGTGAGACAACTGCCCACAGGGAACATTAATGAGCTCTATTGATCACAGAGGACCCCATTCAATCACACATTCTAAGCCGCAAACAGGGCATCTCAAGCACGGGGAAAAAGATTTGAATGATTTGCTGCATAATACAGCCTGCCCACTAAGAAAGTAACAGCAGATTAGTGTGTTGGGGTTGCTAAGGAGAATGTTTCCAGAAATGTGCAGTGTGAGATCTGTTAAATAGCATGAGATGAAACAGACAGAAGATGTCGGAAGGAGAGAGATGTTACCTAACAGCCTCTCTGTTCTCAGCGCCAAGAGAATACGTCAAGCAAGCTGCGACAAATTGCTTCTCTTTACCTTTGGTACAAAAAGGGGAACATTGACTGACTCCAACACTACTGGTTTTAATACTTCAGTGCTGAGCTGTCACAGTTTTATATTTTGTTTTCTGGGATTGACTCATTTCTTTCTTTTCAATGTATACCCACTCTTTCTATATGCTCCTATTGTGTCTATGCACTAGGTATGGTAACTTGCTGTATCAGCTCCTGTCTACCCAGCAACAGTGCCACCCTCGCTTACACCATAAAGTACATTTATGCTAATCATAAAATAAATCAAAATATGAGTAGTGTCAAGAGATTTAAAGGAATGTTTATTGTCCAGACACAGTATCTTTTGATGTTCCAGTTTCACACAGAGCACAGTGTTTATCCGGGGGTAGGGCTTGGTGGGATTCTAAATCTACACGTGAAAATGGTGTTGAAATCAACCTCAGACCTGAGGGCCATAAGATCTGAAGTACATAGCTGGGCTGGCATCTGCTGGGTGACCTATTCCAGTGGGGTCCCTAGAGCAGGGACCTCGGGGAGTCATTGTGCAGGATTAAAGGGGTCCATGGGTCAGGAGTCAGGCAGGCATACTCTTGTACTTGTCAGAAACCCACTCCTATGAGAAAGGTTTTTAAAATAAACTCTTTCATGCAAAACAGGCTGAAATGGGCCTTTTGGACAAGTCCTTCCAGATGTTTGAGAAGGAAAGAAGCGGGATGATTGGTACCACACAAGCTGTGAAGCTGCATAGCAGACTCTGCTGTCCATGGGGCCATAAACTACACACTTCAAGATAAATGATGTTCAGACAGCCAAGGTGGCTGGCTCAAGCAGATTCGGTTGCTGTCTCAGCCACATATATTGTGTAAAAGTCCTTTGCAGTTGTTTTCAATATAGAAATCCCTCATATACTTTGCTGTGCCCATGAATCTTCCTATTTATGACTCACTGTCTTCACTGATTCCTTCCCTGAGGTGCAGAATCTTCATCTGTATCTCTGTGCACATTGTCTGTACACGCCGAAACATTCAACATGTGTGATCAGTTTATCGTTCCGCGCTGTATTGTCCTAACAGCTGCTCTACTGTAATAACCCCTCAACGTGCTAGATCAGAAATATGGATCCACATGACTCTGTGGAGGCCTGCAAAGTTCATGTGGGTGTGTTGTTTGTATGTTTGGGTTGGAGTATGTATTGAAGAATGAGTCTCTTTACATGCAGGTGGCCCTCCCGTATAACTGCCGGGCAATTTGGATGTGTTTGATATCACAGCTGTTTTAACTTTGAAAGGTAGACGTGCTCTAATCTTGTACCTTCTGTGATCTCATTTACATAACAAAATCGCAAAGTGTGAAAATGACTGCGTTTCCAGCTTTTACTGAGCCACTCGCACACATAAGGAAAACAAGAAAACAACCAAGTAACCTTTTCTGAAATGCCACTGCTGAGCCACTCGACTTTTTATTTCTTTGCACAAAATGAATGTATGGGCTATGTGTATTTCCCAGGAGCTCCATCCAACTACCCATATTTTTCTGCCTTTGTTGTCCAACAAATTCAGCACCTTAGCCAAACGGAGGCTTTAGTTATGGCAGCTTAGTCAGAGGGATTTGGAAGACTTTTTTATTGGGAGATAAAAGCCACATCTGAATTCTTTGTCTCCACGCTACTCAAGATGGTTTTGTAGCCTGATGAAGCTTTGTTCTGGCTAATCTTTTGCTCCCCTTCATACTGTCCTCTCCGACAGCCATTCCTTCCTCATAAAAAAAAACCCTTTTTCCTTTTAATTATGGCTTTTCATTTAGGGCCCAGTCACAACTGAGAGGAGAGTAGCAAAGCATAGCAAAAACACAATTATACCTGCGAGGCGAAAACAACGCTCTCAGGGGAGGAATCGTCCCTGCGTGTAGGTGTGTGTGCTGTAAAATAGAGGCGTGTGTGTGTGTGCATGCATGCGTGAACCAGATGTGCATGTGTTCACCATGCACACATGTCAATCGACCGGCAGGTTCTCTGGCATTTTGATGTCTGTTGTGTGCAGGCCACCTATTGTGAGCTGTGATCCTCCTAACAGGCTTCTGCCAAATGAGCTATATTTACCCGTACTGGTGATTACAGCACACCAAGAGCAACATGACAAGAGTATGAGCTACTGTACCGTTCAGTCTATACCTGCTTCTACAGTGCAAGAGCAGACACTAACTGGGTATGAGATATACGGAATGGCTGCTGTGTCGAGACAAAGTCTTTGTACAGTGGCATTAGTAAGAAACATATATAACAAAAAAGAAAAAAAATGATAATGTCGTGTAGTTAGACTATATCTTCATTGCTGTTGTATACACCAGTGTGTGTGTGTGTTGAACTGTGTGCCTGAATGAGTGCACTGCATACTCATGTGCTCGCCTCCAGCTCAGAGCTGTGCAGTGAATGTATATGTGCTTACTGCAGTCAAACTCTGGTTAGTGATGTTTGCCCTTGCAGCAGCTTTGTAGAGCACCATAAATGTGGTTGTGTGTTGTTTTCATGTGTGTTTCTGTGCATTTCTATTTCAGTGCAGACACAGAAATACATTCATTGACTGTTTGGTAGCAACATTTTTATTATTTGCAAGAATCTTATGGCTTTGTAATCAAATTTTTGAGCTGTGTGTTGATCCGACTGTTTATGCACATGTCTGCTCTCTGCACGCTTATAACTGCATCGTCGGGCTGTTGTTCATCTGTCTGTAGCAGCAATTTGACTTTAGGCAGAAGGCTTGATTGGGAAAGAAGTCTAAGGGGAGATGAAGCTCTCTGGCTAGACTCCAGCTCTGTCCACCCTATTTTAATTACCTATAGCACTCACTCAGGGGAATATCCCTCTGTTCTTCTTCTCTTCTCTTTTCCTGCATCTCCCTACTCTTTCATCACTAATGCACTCCCACCATCTCTTTTTTTTTCCACACGTAACAGCTGTGTGTAGAGGTAACCTTTGCATTAGCATATAAATGACCCTGTGGATCGAATAGTATTTTAGGATACTTAACAGCAAAAGACAGACTCCCTTAACTCTGATTAGACTTGCTCTGAGGAGACAGGCAGACATTTGAGGGAATATCACCACCACCTTGATAAGATAAAGACCTGACACGGTGATTCCACTGCTGACGAGAACATGATTGTGCGTGTCTAAATGTTTCCGAATCTGAATTATCTGACTAAATATTCAGTGTATATATTATAATATCATATATTCAATATATGTGTTGTTATGTGCTTGCTTTAAAACCCAGAACATGTGGAAATACCAGGTTTTTCTGATATCACTATTCAAATGCACATCAAACTCGGAAACCCCAGCCAGCATAAAAAAAACGTTACCTCCACAGCGGTGTGTGACCTAAGGCAACATTTCCTAACTGCTTATTCTATAGTGTGTAATAGACTCTGTGTTTTTGGTGGAATTTTCCAGTCTCTGCTCCCTGCCAAGAAGCACTTAGGCACATAACCCCATGTAAATACAGTAAATAATAGTTTTTACACCTCTGATAACCTCTGTAGTAGGGATGCACCTTTCATACGTAGCTCAGTGTTTAAGTTAAGTTACTTTGTGTGAAATGCATATTGGTACGTAAAGACTAGAGCTGAATTCCATTCTCTGTCCATGGTTAGGTCACTACCTAAGTGTGGGCTAAATTTGAAGTAGCTGTTTGGGGGTATAATGTCTTTCCAATCCTTGGGAACTCAGCGTAGCACCTGCTAGGTAGTCATGCAGACCTTGCTGTTTTTAGTAGACAAGCTATGTGAGTTTTATTTTGTGGACCCATACAATGTTAGTCTGAACTTTCACTAAGGCTAGAATCAGCACTACACCACAGTAAGTAAAAAGATATCCTGAAATCTCTCACTGTTATTTTGTTCATATCCTTTCCATTTTCAGTGAGAATCAGTTTACACTATTAATCAAGCTTTGTAGTTTGCAGGGTGGAATACTGATGTGTGAAGGTGACCCACTTCTCCCAGTTTAGCCCATGTCTCCGTCTCTACCCTCAGGTCATCTTACTTTATTGCGGGCTTCAGCCTGCACCCTGTTCTCAAAGAGCAAGTGTGACACGAGAGAGGAGGTGTAAAGGATTATATTTCTGCCATGTCTTCATGTTGAGGAATGTCTTTATACTGAATCCGACTTCAGTTCCCCGGGTCCATCTTTTTTAAGACTGTAAATCAACCTGTCATAATAATCTGGCAGGAGAAGCATCACCACTGCAAAGAAAGTAATCCTCACATATGGTTATTTTTCTTTAACATTAAGTTTGTGGCATCAGCACTTACAGTACAGCTCTAGCATTGTTTCTTTTTTTACAGAAATAATAATAACCCAAATACCTCACAGAGACTCATATGTTTAACAATGTAGGGGGAGGGGAAAAGGGGAAATCCAATTTAAAATGATTTGCTCCTTTCTATGACTATGTGTAAATATTTAGCTGTGTTTTCAGTAAATAGCATCCACTGTTGACCTATTGATTATAAATGAGCTGTACTGTCTTTCCAGTGTATGGATAATGTGGAGACAAAATGCCTGCACCTCCCCCATCTCCCTCCTTGCTGAGAGATAGGGGACCACTACCTACTTATATCTCTGTCCATAGATGTGTTCATGAACAGCCCATGAATATATATGGATCTGGGTTAATGCCTGAGTGTATGCAGATTGTAGTGTGTGTGTCTGGGTGTGTGTGTGTGTGTCCGCTTGTATTGTCACTTGTACGTGTTAGAGGGTGAACCCACCCTACTCGCTTTTACATCTACTGCAATAGAACATCTCTGCCTAGCTTTGCTATTGGTTGCTACGGTAACAAAGGCACAGAGTGGAGTGGCTGCAGCAGCTAAACAGAGGGGAAAGACAGAAAGAGAGAAAGATTTTGCCTGTGGAGTTACAAACATAGATTCAGTGCATGGAAACACAGATCAGACGCAGTGACAAATGAAATGTCATCACCACAGAAAAATTTTGATTGCACACATCATGTCTCTCTCACCCCCACATACATACATATACATATCAATTAATGCCTGCACTGTTGTTAGGTGTGGCACAGACCATGGCTTAAGCATCTCAGTGCTTTCAGCGTCAGTGTTGTTGGGTTGGTTTGGCTCTGTGTCCGTGCCTTCAGACAGACTGGTGGGGCCTTTTTATCTATGTCTGCCTGTTTCCTCGTGGCCAGTTAATGCTGCTCAGTGAGGACTGGATTGGGCTCTTTATTCTGTCTCCATTTCGGATGTTGAGAATGTATTGATTCACCTCAGCATCTTCAGTAGTTGAGTTATCTTGTGCAAATATTACAATGTCCAAAAAGAAAGTAAAGACCACTGAGGCATTTTAAAATGAGCTCATGACTAAATAATAAATCAATAATCATACACCACATACCTTCCACATTGCTTGTTGACATACCAGGAGTTGCATAAAAAATTCCCAGCATGCTCCTGCCACCGTGTCATTTCTGACTAATCAGCTGTGGCAGGTGAACAAGAGGACACTAGAGAAAAAGATTTAATGAAATGGAGCACAGTCTCCGCCAATGAGTACAAACATATGGACAAACTGATAAGAGGTGAGAGCAGGTAATTATGCTTTTTCAGATGTCCTGGTGATTGGTTAATGATGTCAATGCTAGCAGGTGATTAGCTAATGGGTTACCTGATGTGGCTAGATTACACAGCGTGCCTGTTGCCATCATTATATGCATTGCATGATAACCGTGTCAGTGTCACACTACTTAATCCTATCACATCAATGTGATCTGACACAAATAGCATAACATACTTTCCTCTTTCCACTCGCTTGTCTCTCTTTCTTTGATTTCCCGTTCTCGTTCTGTCACCAGCTGTCTGTTTTTTATAGCTTGATGAGCTGGAAGCTGTGTCTTTTTAAAGCAAATTCATTGTAATTTATCTTTTATCGTTACTTCAGCTCAAAAGAGAAAACTTGCGATGCTCAACGTGTACATCAAAACTCATTTTAAAAATCTTAAAATGAGTTTTCGTTGGTGCACTGACAAGCAGCAAAGCTCTAATATGTTAACCTTGGCCCAGATCAGATGTTTATTTTATGATCAATAACCTCATTCAGTATGCACACCTAATGAGGAGACCTCATCAATAATTGGACGCAGGGCTTTAGTATGTGCAATTTGCAAGCATGTTTGTGGGTGAGAAAGGAACAGAGTGAGGAAGGGCTGAGGGATGTATTAGTCAGACATGCTGTATGTAATATATTGTTTTCAGGATAAGCTGCTGAAATGCTTTCAGTCTGGGTAAATAAATTGTCTTCATTTTGCCTTCAGTTACTTACTGCTCACTTAAGTATAATTTAACCATGGATTTAATGAAAAAATATACATTATAAGCAACAAATGGAACCCTGCTTTGTATCTATTATTTGCTTACATTTTGTTAAACCACTTTTGTGGAGTGGGTTATTTGTATTGTGCAAAGGCATTTATGTATTTTAATGTTAAAATGTGTGTATTATGTCTGTAAATGTGATATTTTTTATTCGTTTTTATTGAAAGGCCACCCCTTATTGACTAAGGGCTAATATGAGTCCATAACCATATGACACCTAATCTCACTGGAACACCCACTTCAATTAATGACAGCTATTCATTCTTTCAGTCCACACAGGGGAACAGAATTTCATTTTAGGTTTAAGCATCAAATTTACCTCTTGTGAAATAGCCATAATGAAATGAGGTTCACCCTAAACCTGACTCAATCAGTTCTAGTTCAGGAAATCCCAATGGAGAGTCAGATGAAACAAATTTTCCACCCCTCTTCAGGGCTCGTCCAATTGCTTCTGACGAGAAAGGCTTAGAGGTGTCAAATCTGCAATCGCTAGTCTAGAATTTCATTTGAAGTGGCCCCAAGTGAATAGTCTGCAGCCCATATTGCCTCACTGATGTCTTCAAACTGCATGTCATTCAAACTCTGTCTGTGTTTGCAACACAGGTGACTGTGCTTGTGTATACGAGTGAGTTATACCTGGTTGGATCTGTGTTCTTCAAATAGCAGTCGCCATCACCTTAGCAACTAAATGTTACCACTCTACCTCATGTTGTATGTCATGGGTTTATTTTTTTGTGCAGGCTGAGAGATAGAAATAAATAGAAATGAGGAGAGGAGGTGGGTAAAGATACAGAAGATGAAAGGAAGTACAGTACGCAGGGGTGGGGGGAAACATGAAGCATGGCATTCAGGTTGATTGGATGGGAACAGCATTCAATATTGCTCACATCTTTTCGTCTGCTCCCCACCTTTTATTCATCTTTCGTCAAACTCCATATTTTACCCGTGCTTTCACCAACCCAACAGAAAACCCCAGCACTCCACCCTTTCTGCTTCCCTCATTTGTCTTGTCATTTCCTCTCCTCTGTTTATGTCTCCTCCTCTCCTTTAAAGTCTTCTCACATCAATGATAGATAATGTCGTACTCCAAGCAGTTTAACTGAGCCACAGCCGAATGAGCAAATTCAAAGAAGAGCTACATTTAAACACATGTTTAATGCCATGCTTTATGTCTGGAGATAAGACATGAGTTACAGGCTGCAGTAGACACTGATGTGTAGCATAAAGACTGTTTGACCTCGTTCTTATGATGCCAGTGTATGGATTGTTTGAAAACACATTGGTTTACGTTTGATGATGAATCCTACTCTGGTGATTTGAGTACATGGGTATAGCTAATGGATGGGTGGATGGACTTTCTAAATTAGAATTCCTCAGGGATGACATTTTGTAGGCCAACCCGGAAGTTAACATCAGCCTGGTTCCCTCGACAATAAGCCAGTGGGATTTGAAGGAAGTTTAAAAATAAGTTTAAGTTCAAATAGTTTTTATGAGACAAATGGTTCTAATCTTCACAAATGAACAGTAATTTCCTGACTTTTATGATCTTGGAAGCATGTATACATAGGCTCAGGTAGAGCTCTAAACATTCATTCTTGTGTTTTGTTGTCCAAAGTCTCTGTCTCACTGTGTGTGTGGACAGGTATGTCTTGTTGTCCAAAACAGTCCCTTTGAGCTTTTTATGGACACACCAGACATGTAAGAAGTGCAAAGATTTTTTCCTTTGTTTGTTACATTGCCCTTCTGCTGGGTCGTGATGCTGCTTTGTGGAGGTTAGGTTACATATTCTGTCCTCATCTGCATGACTAAGAATCTTCACCAAGTTTCCTTCATGAGTCTGGATGTGAGCATTATACCCTCTTGTGACCGTTTATCATTGTATAGATCGAAATCTGCTTCCTCCTTTTTTCTTTGCTCCTGATTTAGGCCATTCTTGACTTTTGACCTCTGCGAAGATGTTGTCCAGCGCTCCATTCACCTCTCTCCTTTCTACTCTTATTGTCTGATTTATTAAGACCTGCTCCTTCCTTTATTGTGGTTAATTACCTCCATATGTCCATATAGAAACACAATTAGAGAATGGAAATTTACTACCCAAAGCGGCTTTGTAATACCATAAATGCTTTACTATAAGTTATATTGCTGGGAGAATCCCTCAATTCAGACTGTTTGACAACGAAGTGACGTTTCCGACAATGGACTCCAATTACACCACTAAAGCAGACAAAAGAAACACATTAGCTCCTGGCTAGAGCCAGGTTGGTGACAGTGGTCACCCTGCTGCACTTCTGACCCTGTCCTCACACACACAATACACAAATGCCGTTGAAAACCTGGTGGTCATTTTTCTGTTCTGAGAAATCTGTGATAATGTCAAACACACACTTAATGCACCCTGTGCATACAAACACAGACAGACTCATACAGTGTAACAATGATTTTTTTTTCTCTCTTTGTTAACAGTGCATGTGTGCTGCTGCCATGGCAACCATGGCACCTCCCCTCACATTTCTTCTCCTGCTGCTTCAACTGGCGGATGGCTCATTCCCAGAGGAACCCAGACCACTCAGCTACGTCCCCGTAGAGGGTACGTGTCCTTCCCACTGTGTGTGTGCGTGGGCGTATGTGATGCATTGATGAATGGCTCTGTGGTGGATGTGGAAATCAGGGGTCCAGGGTCAGAGCATTGGTGTGAAGCCGCTTTCAATTTATCTGCGCATGCAGATAAAGAGACTTAAATCCTTCCCTCAAAAAGTGCGTAGGTCATTAGTAAATATGAGAAAGAAAAATATAAAGAGAGAGGAATTATTATTAAACATGCTGAGAGGTAGAAAAATAACTAGGAGACAATTGTTGGGGTGATGAGGTGACACAGATGACTGAAGGCTCAGTTAGAGAGAAGGGGTGGAGACGGGTAGAGATGGATCACTACATCCTGTGCGCCTCCACTGCAGTCAAGGACAATAAGACGTTTTCCCAATCTGTCTCCTAATGATGAAGGCTCCCTGTGGAGACTATTGTCCCCTTCTTGAAACCTTCCTCTCTCTATGTACCTGTACTTTCTGATTTCTCTGAAATCTGTGGAGAAGAGGCTGAAAATGTCTTTTTCACAACAAAATAATAGTGATTACCGAGTTTTTTTCTGATTATGGAGCTGCATGCATCAACATCAGCAAAAAAACCTATGAGGAAAGAAGGGTTCAGTCTGCTGAACCACACCATTCACCCATTATTTTCTTGAACAAAAGCATCAAGAATAAGTAAAGACGTTACTGAAGTGAAGGTTAGAAAAGCTGTTGTGCAGCCTGCCACTTTGGCTAATTAGAAGTAGGAAAAGTAGTCTTTCTGTCTTGAACCTTTGTGCTAAATCCTTCATTTCTGGCTTATTTTAGTAAGCACTGCTTGCTCCGTGTGTCGTTGTGTGTTTATCAGTGGTTAGGAGGTATCCAGTATTCTTGGGCAGACCTCATCGCTCAGCTCAGAGACAGGAGCTGCACATCCAGACAGTTCTCCAAGTCAACCGCACACTCTACATAGGTGCCAGGTAACCAACAGCAACCGTCTCTAACAGTGTGTTACTGAGGTGTTTACAATAATACCTTTTTGCTTTGATTTGGTGCCACAGCTTCCATCTGCTGTCACTCTGCAGAAGACATTTTCAGTAAAGCTGATTGAGAATGGATTCGGATAAATGTCAAAATAAAGCTGTTTGTTCTCGTTACTTTTATATGATACATGGAAAAATATGAAATGCTTTCTGTGGTAGTCAAGGAGCTGTTTGTAGTCCTCAAACAGAAGTGATTATTAATATTGTCTATCAGCTCTTTTACACGATTCTTCATAAATCTTATGTAAATACAAAGCTTATCCACTTGTTAATATTGAATGCCTCCTCTACATTATGAGAGGAGAATCAAAAATAAGGAGACTGTGCCTCATGCCTAATTTAACACAAATAACCTATATATATGTATATATATCCTGTTTAACCAGGACAAATCTGTGCTCAAAAATACACACATATGGTGTCTAACTTTCTAAACAATGTGGCTGAGCATATATATTTTTTATCTTATCTGATTAATAATAACAATAATTAGTGATAATACTCTAATGGCACTGATTTTTTATGTGTTTTGTAGAGATGACTTGTACAGAGTGGAGCTGGATAACATGGCAGGCGATGAGATGTTCTACAGCAAGGTCAGAGTCAAAGAAGCAAACATGCTTGAATAACTGCGCATAAGCACAAACACAATCTAACTGTGGTTAACTTCTTTTGGCAGAAGCGCACGTGGGAATCCAATAAGAATGACATTCGAGTGTGCCGGATGAAGGGCAAACACGAGGTATAGCAACTCCCTGACTTTGAGATCCACTTCTTCTTTCATCGACACTATCTACACTATCACACGCTTGGACAGACACAGCAGCTGTTAGAGAAACCTTATTTCCTTAGGGTGCACCTACATTCGGTGTTTACACAAATTTGATCCTGTTGATATGCAATCAGCACATCACGTAGTCAGTGAAACATTGCACAGGTCAAACGCTGTCTATGAAGCATGAGGGGCAATTTCTTACATGCCAGCGTTGTGGCACTTACCTTCATAGACCTCCTTTAGGAGTCTGGGTCATGCAAGAAAATGTAATACTAATATGAGTGTATAATGTGATAGCTATAAGAATGTGATAAAATCAACAAAAGACAAACGTTTGAAGGGAATGTGCCCTGGCTGACAGGGCATAACCTAAAATATCAACTTAATTGTATGAACGTAGCTGTGCCACCGGCCATGGGCAAAATCCAATCTGTGCAGAAATTGTTGAAAAGGGAAAAGAAGCAATTGGAGACATTATAGTGCAAACTGAGCAGAGAAAGTGACACAGCCTCAGGGAGGAAGCAGTAATTGAAATAAGTTGAGGAAGGGAGGTATAGGTAGGGATGTAATGTGCGTAGGAGGAGGAAAACTGAAACACATAGCCACCGAGCACTAGACATCCAAAGGAAAAAGATGTGTTGCTTCAAAGAACACAGATGAAAGAAGATGTAGGGGCATGAAAAGGAAACGCTGTGATTAAAGAAGCAACCGGGACAGGAGGAAGGAGTCCAGGGTGGAATTGATGACAGAGAGCGAGAGGAAGATGACAGAAAGGTAACTAACTAACTCTAACTCAGATAAGGATCTCACATTACAAGTCTCAGGGTAACAGGCACTGGTGCCACTGTGAATTAGTGGACATACAGCACAGCAGTTATTAGACCAGTCCTTCTTATTAAAATCTAAGAATAGATCTTTTTGGAGCACATCGCACATTTTGACAGGCTATAGTCCAAATAAATGGCGAGGTGTGTCTATGTAGCAATGCAGCTCTTACAAAGGTTTTTAAATGGGTATATAAAGATTTGGGGAAAACTCTCTCATTCCTTCTTATGAAGATTGACTCAGTATCAATAGCTGTAAATGTGAAACTAACTCAGCATTGCTATCTTCAACAAACAAACAGCTGGCATGGCTTTGTCCTAAAGTGTCAAATTCTGCCTTCCACCACCTCCGAGGAGCTCATTAATTAACACTTTGTAATTGACAATCACAATAAACATTTAACATGTTAATTAGAGCTGTAGATGTGGTAACAAATTGAATTTGACACCTTTGGACAGAGCTGGGCCAACTGTTACTAGACTGTGCTAAACGCTATTTACCATACAGATGTGAATGTGCATTCCTCAGCTACCAATCAGAAACGGAGGTCACAGGGTCAAAGGTCAAAATGTTTTTACCTATGTATTTGAACTATGACAGGTGAAAATGTGTGATAATGAAGAACGTCTACAAGAATGACTTCCGTAACATCACAATGGAAAATTAGCAGTATTAGTAGTTGATTATAATTTAGTGTTAGGTAGGAGCACTGATTTTTGCATTTAGTAAACAATATAATGATCTGCAAATAGATTTTAATAGCTGAAAAACCCTCCTACAAAACGTTCACACTCCCCATAAGCAACTAATAGAAACAGTAGCATCACTCTGTATCAAGACGGAGCTGTGAGTCTAGCTCCTGCTGAACAAATCTGGAGCTGCAGTAAAAATAAATGTTGTAAATCATTATGACAAAGGGCTTAACGGGTTAACAGTGTCATCAAGTTTCACATTCACTGGCAGCAGCATCACGTTTCAGTTCCATCAGCAGCCGCCGCTGTAAAGACGGCTGTAAAGTCGGCATCCTATTGTTCCTGCTGCTGAAGGTTGAAGGTGATATTCCCCGCCGGCAGTCTGCTCAGATTCAGGCTTTGCTATGCTTCCAAACAACCTTTTTCACATTGTTCTGCGGCCGGCGATTTTCTGCGCATCTTTATTGGTGTTTTTGTTTTTTCTGCAGGGAGAGTGCCGTAATTTCATCAAAGTTCTGCTCAGCCAGCACGGAAGTCTGTTTGTATGTGGAACAAACGCGTTCAACCCGCTTTGTGCCAACTACACTGTTAGTATCCATCTAGCTGTCAGCTGGACATTCTCTGTGCATCTGCCAGCTTGTTTATCTTTATTTCTTCTTGTTGCAGAAAGACACTCTAGAAATGGTGGCGGAGCCTATCAGTGGGATGGCACGGTGCCCATATGATCCACGACATGCCAATGTGGCATTGTTTGCAGGTAGCATCTTAGGTTGGCACGCTAAAGCTGAGGAATTTGACTCAGTTTCCAGCTCCTGACATTGAAACCTCTCTGCCCTTGGGTTTACTTTTACAAATGATTTATAGTCAGACCCCTCGCTGCATTGCTTGTTTGGTTTTAATCTTCCTGACCTTGTGCTATCTCTCTATCTGCATCTTCCCCCTTTTCTTCTTAATCTCGCTCTCTCTCCTCTCTCTCTCTGTGCATCTCTCTTGCTTTCAGATGGAAGTCTCTTCACTGGCACTGTGACAGACTTCCTGGCCATCGATGCGGTGATCTATCGGAGCCTTGGTGACAGCCCTGCCCTCCGCACAGTCAAACATGATTCCAAGTGGTTCAGAGGTACTTTTAGAATATGCATTAAAATGACCCTCCAGAGCCTTAAATAGATAATGAGGAAGTAAATAGATGAAACCATCACGGATGCTTTCAGTAGGTTACTAAAGGTAGTTTACTAAAACCAATGCATGTGCTACTTAACTTATATTTTTTTAATTTTAATTTTTAGCTGTTTTTATTTCATTTATGCTGTCTTATATTGTTTTGAATATGCTGTTGTTTCTAATACTGCTAATTTTATATCATGCATTTTATTTTATTAGTGTTATGTTATTTTATTTTATTTATTGTTCTTAACTTATTTACTTACGGTTTTTTAAAGTGCTCTACAAATAAAGTTGGATTTGGATAAAGGAAAACCGTACTATTGTTCCTATCTTTTCCTGAGTGAAATAATAGGCTACAATGGGCAAAGCCAGACATGATTAGGCCTTTATGTGTTAGACTTCTATCAGCGTCAGACTATACAATTATTCAAGTATAACAAACCTTCAAGGGAACAGGAGAAAACAAGTCAGGGCAGGTCAAAGCTGAAACAGCGCTGGCTGAATAAATGATAAATAATGTGCATCCTCATCCTGTCCATGGTGATAAATTAAACAGGACATGAATATTTAATGAGTAAGGCTGCTGGACAGCGCCGGTCCATGTTGATGTGGCTGTGATTGCAGAGTCCTGTCAGCGACTGTGGATTGCTACGTTTCGCCTCAGGCACTGTGTTCACACTGTTCTGTAGTTTGAAAGTTTTGTGTTAGTTCAGAGGTGTCATTCTCTTCTTATTTCCATTTCCACTGTCTTATAGAGCCCTATTTTGTGAGCGCCATGGAGTGGGGCCCTCATATTTATTTCTTCTTCAGAGAGATGGCCATGGAGTTTCATCATCTGGAAAAGGTGCTTCATTCCTTCCTTATCATCTGTGTCGCCTTTCTTCTACTTTTTTGCTCAATTGAACTTTTCCTTCTCGTATTCTAGGTGATGGTGTCTCGTGTGGCCCGTGTCTGTAAGGCAGACCTGGGTGGCTCACAGCGTGTGCTTGAGAAACAGTGGACAACATTTTTAAAGGCACGGCTCAACTGCTCTATCCCGGGAGATTCACATTTTTACTTTAACCTCTTACATGCCACAAGCAACATCATCCACATGCAGGGACGAGATGTCATCCTGGGTCTCTTCTCCACGCCACCAAACAGGTACAGAGACTCAAACAACATGCACACAGTCACGCGCAGAGACTGGTTTTTTTTTGTCCTCACTGTGTTTTTCCTGTCTCTGGTATCAGCATCCCTGGCTCTGCAGTGTGTGTGTTCGACATGCAGCAACTCGCTCATGTCTTTGAGGGGCGGTTTAAGGAGCAGAAATCCCCAGAGTCTATTTGGACTCCTGTACCTGATGAAGCCGTGCCTAAACCCAGGTATGGTTATTCAAAGTGTATGTGAGCAGAACTGTCCCATATAAGCTGTAGCCTACTTAGCTCCCTGCTGGAAGCAAGCCACATTGAAATTTCACTGCTTTTCAGCAAATATTCAAATACAACCTCTATGGAACTCCGTGTAATTTTTGTTCTCTGTTTGCAGACCAGGAGGATGTGCAGTGCAGGGATCCAGATTTAGCTCCTCTACAACCCTGCCAGATGAGGTTCTGAACTTTGTGAAAACCCACCCGCTGATGGACGAGACCGTTCCCCTGCTGGGACAAAAGCCCTGGGTGGTCAAGACTATGGGACGGTACACAAACTGGTAGCACTCATCCGGAAAGATATGTGGCATGGAAAGGAAATGGACCACATTGACCTACTCTGTTGACGTCTCTGTGTAGGTACCAGCTGACAACCATGGTGGTGGATACAGAAGCTGGCCCCCATAAGAATCGTACAGTCTTGTTCCTGGGTTCGACCAGAGGAACCATCCTCAAGTTCCTAATGGTTCCCAGTGTAGATTCTGTCTCTTACAACAGTGTGTTTCTGGAGGAAGTGGAGGGATTTAATCCAGATAAGTGAGTATGCATCGCAAGATCAGTTATTTTCTTAAACTTGTTCTTATGAAAAATACACACTGGATTCATCAGGTGTTTATAATTTGCTCGTATTTTTGTCGTTATATTTTCCTTGTAAGTTGAAAGTGCATTTTTGTGTAGGAGAGGCACAAAATTAAGAGCGAACAAGACTCATATTTAGTAGTGTCGTCTGTAAATATTAAAAAAAACACACACACACACACACAAGTAAATAAAATGTCATCAGTCCTAAATCTGATGGAAAAAAAGATTGGAGTTATTTTATTTTTGGTATAGTTAGTCTTTGTATTTTTCCCCTTATGCAGCTTTGACTCTGACCCCTGTAGAACTTGAGTCTGCCAGTGTTGTGACTGCTGTATTAGGCTTAGAGCCCAACAGATGAGGCCTTTTACCCGTCATTGATTTATTTGACAGATGAGGATGACCTCTCTCTGCAGTCTCTTTTCCCTTTGCCTCGTGCTCTCACACGTTTGTGTCTCACCATGTCCAGGTGTGGTGAGGACACTCCTCAGGCTCGTCAGCTTTTGTCTTTGACGTTGGACCGGACCAGTCACACGCTGCTGCTGGCTTTCCCGTCCTGTCTAATTCGAGTACCCACGTCTCGCTGCCACCTGCACTCACGCTGCATGAAGTGAGTGACACACAGTTAGCAGTTTATATATTCCCTCATTGTTCCTTTGGCTTACAATAAGGTTTATTTAAATATAATGTTGGCCATTATGCAGGGCAGTGCTGGCCAACTTTTGTTTTGCCTCTGCTTTCTTACTCGTTGTTATTGTAGCCATCTCAATAAAAATTACAGTTCTGGTTTTGTTTGAATCAGCAGGGGACTGATGGCATATGCATTTGTCAAACCTCAGCTAGCTTGTTTGATTTAATATTTATATTGGTGAAATTTGTTTCCCGGGAAATAGCCTAGTATTTAACTTGATGCATGAGGCTTCAAGATTATGGTTTGTTATGAATACCAAGAAGGTTCTTGTTTATTTCTGCACACATGGGGAAGAGTACAATTCTGCAGTGTGAACCACATTCCCACAGCAACCGTATATTATACCTAGATACAGGAAACTGTTAACAAGTGGCAAATCTACACAATGTGTGTGACCGCGGTGTATAAAGACAAATACCAGATGTTACATCTCAAAGCACGTCATAAATTAATCTCAGTCTTCAAAGTCACATTTTCTGATTTCAGGTTTGTATAGTCCCAATGAACCTAAGCATCTTGTTAGCCTGTTCGGCAGCTAAGCTTCTGTCTGAATTCTCTGGTTCCTTTGACTGGTGTGTGTGTCTGTGTGAAGGAGCTGTCTGGCCTCCAGGGATCCTTACTGCGGCTGGACCAGAGGCAGCGTCTGCTCCTTCTTGAGACCAGGGACACGGTGAGGACAAATACATGCATGCATCTTTAGGACATTCTCAAGGCCTTACTGGCAATAAACATAGACATGTTTTATATTCTTTGCCCAGTAATTTAACTCAAACTCAACCTTCAATACAATAAAAAGAAAAATGATAAGTGAATAAATAAATATACAAATAATTAAACAAGGACACACAAATGTTGTTGTTACTTAAACGTAGCATTTTTGCTAAAACATGTAGTAAGATTGGTTAATTTATGTTTTTCATATATTTTTATTATATTAGTTAATATATAATTTACATTCTTAACATACTGTATTATTATTGATAGTCGTCCCATAAAAATCTATTATCTGTATCAAAGCATTTTTTTCTATGTCCAGATTTCACCACCACCTCTAGGTGTGACCCCTGATATATCAGTTATAGTTTGTGCCTTCACACCCATAAAACAAAAGCCTGGTAGAAAACCTAAATGAATCCTGTGATTTGATAAAAACAAGCAATAACTAACATATGCTTACATAAAAATAAATAAATGAGTCTGTCATGTGTCAACCTCTGATCTCTTTGTGGCTGCAGGCTGCCTTTTCAACAAGATGTGGAATTAGGAAACACCACCTCCCATCTAGGAGACTGTGATGGTAGGTTGCAGCAGTATGACATGGATGCTTTTGACTGTGAACGGTGGACTCAGGGTGGGCTCCACCTAGTGGCTCAATCCTTTATTACAGGTTTAAGGAACACTTTTTTCTAAGAATAAAAAAAAACTATGGTTCTACCGAGAAAAATAATGTTTGTGACAGTTCTATAATTACGCATATTTTACTGAGCCCAGTGAGACAGTGTCATCCATTGCACCTTGATATTAACAGTGTAGTGCTCTTTTGGTGTCTTGGCAGTGATAATTCATTTGGGAGCAGAACTAAGATTTAGGTTTTAGTCTTACGTCCATCAGGTCAAAACACTCTCTTACACAGTTTGATCGGGGAGACTATGAAACAGGTGTACCCGCTGACAGACTGCAGGATGGCAAATGCAGCATCCTCCAGCGCGTTAAGCTGTGTTTTTTCGAAGCTCAACATCTAAGATTGGAACAACCAAGGGTAGCTGGCGAGCAAGCTGGAAACGGCTTAGCAGGAACGACTGTCACTTCTGGTGGAAAGAGCAGATGTCACTGCAGCAGCACTACAGAGGTCCTTTTTGATTCTCATTTTAAAATTCACAAAGCCAGTGGAAACACAAATAAGTTATTTCCTTTTTCACCAAACTCTGTTTCAACTGTTCCGTTTGTTTTAGCCCAGTTTTCAAGAGTCAAAAAATCTATTTGGCTCGGTCTTCATTTCCAAAATGACATTTAAAGAAGAGTAGACAGCACATTCCAATTATCTTAAATGATATATGGGCTTCTAGTCTTTACCCCACTGTTAGAAAGTGAAATTACTAGAAGTCAGTGATGCCACTGTGCCGACCTGACAGGCTCTAATGCAACCACCGAAAGTGCAGGAGTCACAGAGCCAGAGACGGGCATGTGCTGCTGTGTCTGCAGATGGAAGTGATTAGAGCTGGGTGGAAACACTGAGGTAATGGTATTCTGCGAGGAGAAACTCTCTGGCCAGACAGTAGAATGGAAAGTGTGCAGAGAGAAAGACTCAGCTGCTGTGGTCTGAGTTGAGCTGATGACAAGTGCAGGCCTCTGTGAACCTGGAGCCTGTGGAGCCTTAAGGCAAGACTGGAGCACAGCTCCCTGTAAAGATTTCCCTAAAATAACTGCTCCATACCGAACACCATCATCACCGGTAATGAGTGTTATTGTAGTTATTGATTCATTATCATACATTACGTCTTGTGAAGGGAGAAGTATTATATTTAATGATAATGAAGTGCTCCCTGTGGACATCTATTGAGAGAGAAAGCCGTTCTACTAAATTTAATTGTCATAACTGTGTCTCTTCATCTTCAGGAATCCTGCAGCAGAGTTTGCTGATTGAACCAGAGAGCCTGGTCTCTCTCAACCTGCTTGTGGCATCTGCAGTGTCGGCGTTCACCATTGGTGCGGCGCTCTCTGGCCTCGCCGTGTGCTGGATCATGGCCCACAAGCCTGCCAACCATCGCCACGGCAACACCTCCCAGTCATCTATCCAACGGCGTGACAGAAGTTTACTTAGTAGCAACGGTGGGATGGGTGGCTCGGTGCTGAGCGTGACGCGGCAAGGAGGTGGGGAGCGCCCCTGCTCTCAGGGCGGGGAGACCCTCTTTGTCATGCCTAACGGTTGGGTGAAGTCAGGGGAGCTTGACCCTGGTTTCCTCCCCACCCCCGAGCACACACCCCAACAGAAACGAAGAGGCCTGCGCCTGTCTGACTCCAACTCTGGAGGGTGGGACACCAGCCAGACATACTTGGGAGGAGGCTCTGTGGGTCTGGGTTCACCCTGCCGTATGCCCCCCTCTGTCTACCTGACCACCAGACTGTTCCAGCAGGGAGGAGGGGGGAGGCACGGTGGTGAGGGCAGAGGGAATGACACGCCTCGCCAGCATTATGTCTGCCTGAGCAAGCAAGAAAAAGGAGGGAAGGGGACACCCAAAGCCCCACTCAGGAAGTCGGCAGGAGAGTATGTTTACCCCATGACCCCCCAGGATTCGCCTGAGCGTCGGAGGGTGGTCTCGGCACCTAGCGCCCCCATGGAGTATGGCGAGCCACTGCCTCTGCGCTGGCCACCCCAGGAAGGATACATCCTAAACAGCCACGGCATGGTCCCTGTTCCGCTTCCCCCACCCTCCATGCCCGCTCCCAGTAGCCAGGCGTATGTGTCCCATCAGCACACCCCCGGGCTGAGCAGGGCTTTGCTCAGAGGGGCCCTGGAACGAGGGGAGCTGGGCGAGCTGGTGGATCTCAGCCACCTGATGAGTAAGAAGAATTGCAGTGATAGGACTCAGACTGGCCAGTGACTGTGGTGGAAATGAAGGAGTCACGTCCACAGCTCTCTGTTTTCTTTACATCTGTTTATCCTCCTCATTCGGTCCATCTTTCACTCTCCTTCCTTCTTTCCTCCCTACATCTTCATTTCATTGTCATTCAGCCCCTCTGATCCTCTTTGACAGTCTCTCAGGCTTCCACCCCTTGATGAGTCAACCTATCGTTATGATTGGCTGCTGGGTCTGCCACTCACATCATGGCTCACACTAATTGGTCGGATGGACTGAGGTTGTTGCTGTGTCTGCATTGCAGAGCCTCTCTCTCTTGGTACTCAGTGGCAGCAAAGAGAGGGCGGAGAGGATGGAGTGAAAGCAGAATGTGGGGCAGAGAGGATGTGGACAGAGACAAAGATGGACATAGCACTTAGAGGCTGTCTTCTCTGTGCAGATTAACTGAGGCTGCAGAGCCGGTCAAATACTGCTGCAGGAGTGGGGTGATATTTTCCCTCTTGTATAGCATTAACAGGACTGCCACCCATCTGTCTACTATATTACCTGGTGTCTGATTGCCAACTAGGTGCTATGAGCATAATTGCAAATTTTGAATGTGATAAATGGACACTTTACTGAATATCCGAAGCCCTCGGTGGTTCGTCAGAGAAACACTGAAGTCATTCCGACCATAACCACAAAACTAAAGGAAAATGAGGCAAGACGAATTCCTTCCCCCTGTTTTATTTTCACTCTGTTTTTCCTCATTACACAAACAAAGTGGAGGCAAATATGTGTTTGTACAGGAGGGTCTTTAGTATTCTATGTACATGAGAGGGAAGACGTGTGCCAAATACCTCCAACCTATCTCATAGGGGTATGGGACCATAACTCACGTCTTTGGAGAGCGGAGTGCAGGACTGAAATGTCAGCACTATTTCTGCCAACCGCATGCTCTCTGTAATGACGACATCACAGCCGACAATGGCACTTTTCGTTCGCCTCCTTCCACTCCATGTACTCTTTAATGACCAATAATTCCACAAGGACACCAGAGGTTGCACCACAAAACTGGACTGACAGAAAAATTCAGAGAGCGACACAAACATCTAAATGAACAAATGTCAGAGAGAATTTAAGAAGATAATATTTTGCAATATATGAACATTATGTCCCTAACTGTCACCCCAGGGTTCTTTCTACACAGATATAGGCATTTAATAATGCAGTGTTATAGAACACAGTTTGATTTAATCTGGATAAATTTCACCTTAAGCCCACAGTGGGTAAAGGTCTCAGAGATATGATAGAGAACAAACGTTCCCAACAGGCAGATGGGACAATATATTCGATCTCCATTAAAGTGTCTAGTTCTACGTAACTGGTCAGCATTTAGCTCAACACAAAGTGGTTTGAGTATCTTGCTGAGGAGAAGTGAACAGGAAGAAGGAGGAAGCAGGCCTGGTGGCTCAATGAGTTAAGCAACTTGAAGAAATGAGTTGCAACAACAACAACTGTGGATAATAAATAGAATATGACTTGTTATAGCTGCACAGACGACTTCATTTTGACTCTCAGTCCTCGGCAGTATTTCACAGATGAATGCTGGTTTGTGCTGACTTTGTAATGAGCAGCAATGTATGTTTTATCTGTACATAGTCAATTTTGATTTAGAGAAAATTATAATTAAGGCAAACAGTAATTCCAAAAAAAGATATCAGGTGTTAGCTTGCAAACAAAATAAATATTTATAATGTCATGATAACTACTAATATATGAAAACCTTTTTTTAAGTTTTCTATCACCCTGCTCCAAGATTGAAATCACAGTAAGACTGCTGTAAGTATCACCAATGTCCTTTTTGCATTTGTGTGCCAAACCTAACCGATGAATGGTTTACCGATGCCTGATTACTGAAGCAAAAAGTAGAGAAAGTAGTTTCAAAGTGCCATGAAGACCATTCTGTCCGCAGTGCACCGAACTCATGTGCTGTGGCGTCTGATTTATTGCAGTATACTTGTAATATATATGCCTTTGATCTTACATGCTGAATATTTTATGTGTTTCATTTAGATGTTGGCTTGTACTGTTTGAATCATATTTTCAGCTCCCTCTGTCTGGAGGCTACTGACACTGAATGCTACCAACGATGTGTGAGGGTCAGTTTTTAAACTACTGTGACACGCCACGCCATACCTGCATACTGTAAATATGTGCGAGTAATTACAGACGCTTTGCCATACTCTTTACGAGTATACTGTAATGTATTTCTTGATACCATGACACGAGCTGTGTTTAGTTGATATGTAATAATAATAATTCATTAGTAGTTCATAAGCAAAGGGAACACTGTGTATCTCATTTTTGTGTTATTCTGTAGTGATTCTCTGTCTGACATTACCATGCAACTGCCATACTGCAGGATCCTGAATATACTTGTCAGCATCCTGGATGAATGAATGTACTCATTCCTATTTTTGTTTCTGCTCATCATGGTGTGCGGTAATAAGGAAAAGCACAAATCCTTTGCTGTTTTTTGCGTTTCGTTAAGGGGATGTCCTGTATCATTTGTGAATACTGTAAATAATCACGCAGAAGGTTTATTGTGTCAGTTTGGACTTGGTTGGATCGTTCAAGCTCTTACAAGACAGGACCGTGTTTGAAGTGTGAGTTTTTTTCCGGTAACGATGCTGTGAATAAGATATGTATGTACAGTATTTACGTGACTTTGGCTGACCGCTGGGTTCAGCTGTTTCCTGTTATTAGAGTAGATTTGCAGGCCTGAAGTCAGACAGAAACGGAGACTTCTCATTTGACTGATGCCTGCTGAGTTTTTGCAGTTGCTAAGATACTGCTGTTATAATACCTATCACTCTTTGGAGTACTGCTATTAAATGGCATTATATAATTGACTGCTAATGTTGTCGCACTAGGTTCTGAATGCACTCACTGAAATAAATACATGTGCCCACATATACACACACACACATGCGTATTCACACAAATACAAGACGCAATTCCTCCTTCACTACCCTCTTGGGTAATGTGTATATCATTATTGCTGATTACTTTCCTTAAATGAGACATATTTTCCATTAGTTTGGCAGGTTGGAGCTTCTCAACAGGCTGTGTCAAGTAAGTACTTTCCTTGCCACAAGAGGGAGCTGGTTGCCTTCCTGGCCTCCGTTCATCTGGCCTTTATGAGGGAGGGAAGTGCATGATCTCCCCTGGGTGCCTTCAGACATTGTCTCTCAGTGCAGCAAATATTGACACAGGCAGAGATGAGAATACTCCTTGTTCTTTGTTTTAATATATTGTGAAAACCTTTTCAAAATGTCAAATAATGGACAATTTATGAATAACACATATAACACATCTGCAAATTTAAAATATTACTCCGATTTAAATGTTTGGTGTAAACAAAGGAGATTTTAAAATGTTCAACACAAAATGTTCAGCACCAGTTTTACTATTAGTAGTGCGAATGTATGAAGTTCCTGAAACCCTGAATCCTGAAATTCTAATAATTCAATTCTGCAATACTTTTTCTTACATCTTTGCTGCCTCTCCACTTGTTTTAAATGTCCAATGTCTCTCACACACACACAGAAATGCCCGAATGCTGTTTTAGAAGCTCTCACTGAGTTATGAATAACGTAGTTTCAATAAAAAATAATAGCTGATGGAATCAAAACAACAGTTTGTTGTAGCAATCCACTCAGACACACGAAAGTACACGTGAGCTGGAACGCGCTGAGACTGCCAGTCATGAGGTGGACTGTAAAAATGAACGATCAAGAAGCCAACATGGATAGGTGTGTAGCAGACAATGAACACAATCATGTTTGCTGTTACAATGCCAACAATGTTTTTCTTATCCTGTGATCTGTCATTCTTCTTTTCCTCTGACTTATCATCCACCTTTGAGAGAATATAAATTATCTGACTGGAACAAAACACAATGATCATCAGTGGAGTGAGGAAACCTAGAGATACCAGAATCATAATAAACTGTATTCTAAGTGGTAGATTTTTACATCTTTCATAACATTTCCAAAGTTTATCAGGGTTGTTCTCCTCTCGAAATATAACACATACTGTCACCAGAAACAACCAAATGAGCAAACACATAAGAAAAGCTGTCTCTTTCTTTCTCCTCCAGGATCTGGCTTGCAGAGGGAACCTTATAGTCAGGTAGCGGTGGACACTGATTGCTGTTGTGGTCATGATGCTGGCATACATGTTGATGAAATGTATGCAAATGAGGAAAGTGCAAAAGTAAGTCTTAGGCAGGCAGAAGAAGGCATCGTAGATCCTAAAGGGAAGGAAGAGCACAAGGGCAGTGTCAGCTATAGCCAAGTTGAACATGTAGATGTCGGTGTCTGTCCAAGAATCCCATTTGGCAATGAAGGCACGCAGAGCAGCAGCATTGACAAGGAAACCCAGGAGAAACAAGGGACAGTAAGCATATCCCTCAAGCTGGTCCTCATGACATGTAGTATTGGTGGCGTTGGTCAACATATTTATCTGTAAGAAGCGGCCATGAGTCAGTCAAGTTTCTCCCTAATAAGCCTTTCAAACTCACAATAGAAGAATGAGTGATACCGTCTTTGTAAATCAACACGTTCTTCTTGCTTGATAAAAATCTGGAGTCTACCCACAATGCAACTTCTGCTCGCATCTAATAGCGAGGTCTGGTAAGCTGGTTTCATTCCACGCCGTTAGACTGTCTTTATTTTAAACTTGCAGCCCCAACCACAACTGACAATAACTAACATCACCTGAGCAGCTCTTTCCCTTTTAAGTTCATGACATCACTGGATCTTCATGACAGGATACCCTTTTTCAAACCACAAGTTTCATTTAGTTTGACTGCCTTTTTATTCTAAACTTTGTAAATCACCTCTTACACCAAACGTCTCCTGCCTGTGAATTTTTAGATTTTTATTTAGTGTCCATTGTCCATTTAGTCTATTATCAGCATAAATCTGCGGCTGCATCCTCCGACATGAAGTCCATTTTATACCTAATTATATTTTTAGACTTTTGTTATACTTTTTACTTTTAAAGTTTTTAATCCTTTTATTATCACTAAATGAGGAGGACGGAAACCAAATGTTTGTCCCCCCATTTTTGGATATGAGCACCTAAGAATCGTTTAAAGGTAGACTTAAAAAAACATATTCTTTTGTTTTATATAGTGTGACAATAATAGAACTATTTGTGTATCTGTATACAACTGATGGCAACTTTCTTCTGTGGAACGGAGGAGCTATCTGTCTTATATTACTGCACATAATACAAAGATCTCGTTTTATTAATTGTACTCAAGTAGGAGACTACGCAGCCAGGTGGCATCAACCAGTCACATATCAATCAAAAGATCACAAAAAAATAACAATAAATAAAGTTTGATTTCTTAATAGCATACAAGTGTCTACATTTAAAAGATTATGCTGTCAACAGAAAACAAAACTTACCAATTGAGCCGAGCACATACCTCGCTGAAAGGAAGCTGAATGTCTTCTGTACAATGTATTTGTCTCATTTCCTCTCTGTGCAATTTTTGGTTTCTGTAGTTGCGTGTGATTTAGCACATAGGACAACCAGATCAGTGGAAATAGAGTCTGGCTAACCAAGTCACGAAATATATCTAGTTGTGAGTTTAGGTTGCACCTTTGCAGGATTTAGTGGCCATAATAGTTTTATATACTGTATTGTCAGTTTCATTTTTTTCACAATTTTGCTTTCAATGCAATCATTTCCAAACCACGCGGGCAAAGCCAAATGAAAAACTAAACAAAACTAAATTACTAATCAAATCTTGTTTTTGTGCAAAACAAGAGGCAGGTTATCTGCTCTTTACGTTGTTCTACTGGTTAGATGACAAAATGTGTTTTAGAGGAAAAACCAACCACATGTAAGTCTGAGGCATTGGGTAGGAAAGTGTTGCTGTTTCAGCCATCACGCATTATTTTCCACTGACATTCAACTGACAAACCAAAATAGCTTGTACTTTCTCTTCAGCTGCATCTACAACTGCCAGACACAATAAAACAGCCACAGGCCAAGTGGCTTAACCCCTGTTTATGAAAGAATCTCTGTAAAGAAATCTTTGGAGTCAATAAGACACAGACTATTGAAACAGACAACAGAAATCAGTGAATACCCTTAAGCAGCTTTGGCCAGCCCACGCCACATTGGTGAGTTATTTTGTCAACATGCTCTCATCAAAGCGTTCATTTTCAGTTGGACAGATGGGGGAAAGCATGGACACAGCCTTCACACACACACACACACAAACCAGGCCCTTCACAACACTGACCCCCTTAATAAGTATTTAATTAGAAGTGCTTTGATTCTCCGATTATGTATTTGTGTAACATTTCCTTGTGTGCGTGCATGCTTCATGTCTTCTGCTTTCTTTTTGCTCACAGTAACCAAATCTAAGCTACGCTGTGTCGTGCTTGTGCTGTGTTGCTTGTTTATCCCCTAATGGCTGATTCACTTGTTTATGACAAAGGGTGTGTATACGCCGGAATGAATGTACTTCTAAGCGTTTCATGACACAAATCCTGGATATCAAACAAACCCAATGCCAGATTCAAAATTAGCCCATTGTGATGTGTTGTATGTGTCATATACAGGTATAGAAACCATATATTGGGAAATGTTTAAATGTGCAGGAGAACAGGAAATTACTTGTGAAATAAAGCATGAAAAATATAATAAAACAATTATATAACTCAATTATTATGCCTTACCTGACAAGATTACACGTAAATCATAATCACTGTCTTCATCGTGACCTTTCCACGGCGGCAGTTCAACATTGTGCTCATAACTGCATATACAAGTGCCGCAAAGAAGGGCTACTGTAGGACAAAGGCTTTCAGTTTGACTAGATAAGGTCACAGTTGTTGAGCTCATGAAAAACTGTCTCAATGTCTATGGTCTTGAATGTTTGAGACAGAAGGACAGCTTTGTTGGAGAGGAATAAAAAGACTCAAGGAGGAGACAAGAAGGTCTGTTTTGATAAGGGGCATGAAAGATTCATGATTCTTTCTGTGGCTTAGTCATAGTTAAAACCAGAAGGAAACTTGTGCTGTACAACCTAAACCAATTCTGGGTTTTGTAAATTGTTAATCAGGACTGTAACTACAAGAGCCCATTATACAATATTTGAATTAATCTTCACTGAAGACATCGCTCAGGAGAACAAAGTGCAAAAATAAGAAAACCATACACGAAGATTTCAGAAAAGAGAAGGAAACGGAGAAAGACAGAGCAGATGGCTAAAGTCCTTTAAAAAAGGAGGGGTGACCATGGAGGTCTGGGGTGGAAATCTGAAAATCTGATATGGAAAAGGGTTTGGACGGACCAAATGGAACCGTTTAGAAGACATGACCCAAAAACAGACGACAGAGCAAAACATTTTGATGTATGAAGTTGCCCTTTTCTTTCTTGGTTTATATAGTTAAATCTATTTTTAGGGTGTTCAGCTTGGTTTCAGGAAAGTTTTGAAGTGCGCATTCAAGCCAAACCAGTCAGCCTTCTTCCATTAGTTTGTGGCCTCTGAATTGAAATGTGGACTATTTGAAGGACAAGGATTAGAGAGGTCATTGTTGGGAAAGGTTCTAAAGATCCAGTGGTTTAATTAAATGAAATAGAGTTTGAATCGGCAAATCCCCACAACAAGAACCCTGAAAGGCGCCATAAGATCCTGTTTATTAGTGATCACTGCTCGTATTCTGCTGTTTTCTTGCCGTCTTGGAAGTGTTCTGATTTAATTAAAAGCTGCTCTGAGCTTGGGAGGAATTCTATGAAAATAAAGGCAGAAATCTAATATTGCACAGGATATGAAGGGGGTTCGGTGTGTCCAGTGTGTCAGATGCAGACTGTTGTTATCATTAATGTGTTTTAAATCCCTTTAGGCTTATCCTGTTTTCACAGATATTTCCCAGATCTACCAGGACACAGTACATCTTTGTATTTGTCTGCTAGTCTCAGTCAATTTCATTTTTCTTCACCCCCCCCTGTCTTTCTGCCTGCTATCTATTCTCTCTGCCTCTTTACCTTCATTTCTGTTTGTCTGCGACTGTTTGAAAGTGCCCTTTACACGTCAGTTGTGAGGTGGGGTGGAGGGTGGACGAGGGAGGGAGGGTTTCCAGTGCTCTAACTAGGTCAGTGAAAACACACCCCTCCGTCTCTTTTCTCTCCCTTCTTCTCTGCTCCCCGCTGTGATGCAATGCAGACTTTCCGCACAGCCCTCCTGTTTCTCATTTATTACCTCCTGACTCTTAAACACACACAGTACAGTCCTGCACTGCGCTGATGACAGTGATCCATTCTCCAAATCAGCAAATAGCAAAACACATTTCAGCTAAACAAAGGCCACTTGCACGTTTACAGAAGCCAAGTAAGATGAATCAGTTGCACCATACGAATCTGTTCATCAGCCAGAGTTTCAGTGATTTAGTCCAACTTAGTGTTGTTTGGATGGATTACATAACGCTCCGGCATTGCATAATGTTTGTGGGGGTTGTCAGTCTGTGATCAGACAGTCAAGTGTAGCCACCAGAAAGTGTGTCAATATGCATCAGTGTGTGTTTGTTTTGGGAACATACTTTTGTGGGAACTCTTGCGTTGTGTTGTATGTGTGTATGTCGAAGACGAGTCGCTGCATTTACCTGCAGCTTTTTAAATCCTCGTTAAAATGCCATGCTTGTGACTTCTGTGTCTGTGCAGGCCTTTGGCGCTATAGACTGAAAGTCATGAAAAATGCATGCCAAAGAGCAAACTCAAAGTATTACATAAGTCCCCCAAGATGTTCCACAATCCCAACACTAGATGTCTCTGCTCCTGCTGGCTATGCTACGATGACTCATCTAGGCGGTTATATATGAACTGACTTACCAAACCTCAAAGCCTGTTAATCTCGGTAAATAGCGATCTGAGGCGAGATGCGTGGTACGTCAGCCATTAAGCAGAATGTTGGTAGTACATATGATAAACCTGTTCAGCAACCATAAAAGTGTGTCACAATACGAGCTTATCTGTCACCTTAAATACAGAAGTGATCATCACAAAAGGAACTTGAAATGAAAAGAGAAGGACTGCATTAAAAATGAGCCCTGGTCTTGAATAAAACTGGAAGAAAACAGATTATTTCATAGAAGAGTAGGAAAATGGGAGGATGAAGACACAATGTGCTCAGGAGTGAATGGGTGTCCAGCAGTGCCCTGTGGATGGTACACAGCAGATGTAGGTCATCTGGACAGAGGTGCTGCAATTATGTTTTCCACGTTGCTGCTCTCATTTATTGCAGATAATAATAAGAATAAGAAATAACACAGCATTGTCACTGTTTGATTGTTTGTACAAAGGAAGTGGTTCTCAGTGCTTAAGTATGTAGCTGAAAGGCCCACACATACACGCAAAGCACGTTGATTCACAGTGGAGATACACACAACCCGGTTGCTGTGGCAACCTCCTTTTACACTTACCACATCTTTGCATATTTGTATTTGCATTAGCTTTCTGTTTTAATGTTGCCAAAGTCACAGAGGCGAGCGTGTAGTTCAAAGCCTGTCAGCTGTGTTCCATCAGTTTGACACGGTTCACACTCAGACGTGACTGTCACTTGTTTTGATAATGGTTTAAATTAGGGCTTTAGCACTGTTAGTGTCTCAGCACCACAGATTCCTCCTTCCACTCAACCGTTTGAGGGTGTGGGCGCAAAATGCTTTGCCAGGAACAAAGAGGAGATGTGGAAGGGCGGGGAAAAGAGAAAGTAACACAGCCAATGACGACGCAAAATATTTGCTACTGATCGTGTTTGTCAGGACAAGTCCTGACGAAGGCCCTGTCGAGAAATTTAAACATAGGTGTAACTCTATGAATATATGTGTTTGTCATCAAGTCTCTTTTAAATGCAAACAGTACTGACGAGCAGTACAATGATGTGACGCAGTCTGGTTTTAGACACATGTAAGACACATAATGGTGTGGAGGTTTAGAGAAGTAAGCTCTTGATCAGAGGATGGATAGCTTGATCTATTTCATACTGAGGTAATAGAACCAGTCCTGGGCTGGTCACTTGAACAGAGGCACTAAATGCGCACGCACATTAATGGTAGTTACAAAACTGAAGTTCCACTGTCCGAATCTATGAAGTGTTTATAGGAAGCAGCTGGAACTAATATTAGACCAGTTTCAAAAGTCAGAAATACCACAGCATCGTCATTTTAACAAAAATATTGAGACAAATATTGTATAATTGAATATATTTAGGGATCATATAATAACTTAGCACTCAGTAACTCAGGCAATGTCTTTATCAGGTCAGGGTGGGTGTGATTTGATTAAGTTACATATGTGATAACAGCTTTTTACAGTTAAGCCCCGCCCTCTGCAAACAAATGAGAACAGCTAGGACAACAAGAAAAACACTGGAATCTCCCAGGTACTTATTTAGTCAGAAACAGGTGTTTATTGAGAAAATACTTAATCCAAACAGTGTCAACTTAAAAACTGGAATTAAAACCTTCAAAAAGTAAAATTCACATGGTAATTAAATTGTAAATGTTCACTTAATCAAGAGGACAAGTGAGTTTATGTTCCCTCTAATGTATATGATTTGATTGGGTGCAATAAGGGAGTTGAATAAATGATAAGGATGTGCGTAATGACCTGTGCTTGAACTATACAATTTAATCTAGAGTCCTTATTAAACTCAAGAGCTCTAAAGTGTTTGAAAAATGAAACTGATAAAGACAAACTGAGAATAATGGAGAAACAGATGTGCAAAAGTGTGGCGTGATAACAGCGACTAAAAAGATCAAACAGACGAGGAATGAAATATGAAAAAACAATGGAGATAGAACATGGATGTAACGGGCGCCGAATGTAGGAGGATGAGTGGATGTGACAGGAGGGAACAGCGCCTGTACTCTGACACACTGACCTAGTGACGCAGCAAAGCTCACAACTCCAGATTACAGAGCCGTGGCTGTTGGGAAGAGGGGAGGTGGATTAATGGTGCCTCCAGAGAAGAGAAAACAAGGATATTAACTCAATAAGGAAAGAGGGATTGAGGGATTACAGCACAGTGGAAGGCAGGAGACTGAAATAATCTCAGCAGTCCAGGCTCTGTGTTTGTGCATGTGTGTGTGTGTGTGTGGACGTGGTGTTCAAGTTATAGGAAGTGAAAGTTAGCCTAAATCACATAAAAATGCTTCTAAACATTTTACAACATGGCTGTGACACTGGAATGTAAGGAGTCGATGCTGCTGAAGTGGAGAAATTGGCCATGGGGCCTCGCCACTGAAACCATGTGCAGCCAATCAGTTACAGTTGGTCGCTCATCCCTACAAAGACTCTTTGATGTGAGCAAGGCCTTTAAATTCAACCCTGGGGAGTCACAAGGCTACAGCAGCTTTGATCTGAGCCAGGAGAAACCTTATGCCGTTTCTATCAACAACAAAATGCCTGCGATTCAAACAGTCGGCCACAAGCAGAGATTCATGGGTGGGTGGGAGAGTCTCACATTCAGTGTTAATATCTTATTGAGAAGTGTATCAGACGTACTGTACATATATACAGTTTGCATAATGTGTGCGCCTCTTTTGCAGAGTAATATGTCTAAGAGAGTCTAAATTAATCCTGGCACGTATGAAGTGGAAAGACGTCGACATGCCTCTGTGCAGAGAGATCATTTCTGTCCATCACTGGCTCCACGAGGCTGTCACTTTAAATGACTGTGTTGCTTTGGCAACCTTTTTCTCTGCGCCTCAAGGAGACAATTCAAAGCAAAGTGGACACAGGATACTTCTCCTCCTGGTGTATGCCGAAGCTCTGCTTGTTGTCACAGCCTATGATGTAAATATCCGTCCATTTATGTATCATTTCTTCTGTCCTCCGCCATCTGCTCCCTCATCCTGTTATGCTGCTACTGGCAGCCGTCCAAAATCCTCCATCTCCTTCACGCTTTAAGCTCTTCTTCTTCTTCTTTTTTGCCTCTTCTTTTACCTCTTACTTTATCATCGGGCAACAAAATGTCTGCCATATATGCAGCCATGCTGAAGCCCTCCTCCTCCTCCCACTCTCTCTCTCTCTCCCTCTCTCTCTCTCATTCGTCTGCTGTCTGACTGAGCTACACAGCTGTTACATAAGAGCTAAGGTCAAGTGTCACTGTCGTTGTCAAGGGAGACAAAGAAGGGAGGGGCTTTAGAGGAGATGTGCAGAGAGGTAAAAACAGCAGAAACAGCTAAGAGGAAGAATATGCAGGTGAGGTTACACAAACAAGAGTTTGAACGTGTGTAATAACAAAAACACCGAGCTGTTAGAATAGAATTCATACGGGGTGACACAAAGGAGACGAGGGAGTGTATAAATATAACAGATAAGCAGTTTTGTGTGAAAACAAAGAAGAGGCAAAGGACAGGGATTGGAGTGGAAAAACAAAATACTTTGAGCCCCTGTGTGTTTGTGTGTGTGTGTGCATGCGCGTGAGAAACAGAAAGAGTCTGTGACTGTACTGCACTCTGTGCTCAGCTGCTCCACTAACCTAGTTTGAGTAATCTCTGCCTTCATGCTGTTTCATAACACCGCTGCCAGTGCATTGCATCATAAGGCCACCCGCTGCAGCACGCACCCACCTCCTCATCAGCACCCACAGACACACACTGTCCCGAGCACACATTTACATCAGAATCTGAATCCCGTTTATTAATAGATTAAACCTGAGAGTAGAAGCTTTAGAGTTGCTTTTCGACAAGTAAAACACTGAGCGAACTGCCCAACACTGGGGATGAAACATCATTACTGACCGTCGAACAAACGCAACTGATGAGATCCAAATGTTACAGCAGTATTATTATGATATCTTCCTACATGCTCAGAACACAAAACGGGAACCAGACTGCTGTGAATCAAACCATGTGAGGTCACAGGGTGTAAACTCTGGAGCTGGTGAGCAATCATTGGGAAAGCAGCCAGCGATATTTTCTAGCCCATTCGCACCAGTGCAGAAGAGAACGGCTGAGGAACAAAGCTGATTTGAGTGCACAAGCTTAAATAAATATTTCAAAGGTCAACATTAAATCACAGCAGCGACTTCCTACAGTATAATTACTGCCATCAAATTTGAATCTCTCTGTGTTTCTAATCAGAAACGGAATAAACAGATTAAAGTGTCAAAATGTAGCCTGGAGTCTAAGCTGGGTAAACACTCTTATTTTTGAGTGTCTTCACTCATTAAAACTTTGACTGTGTGGGAATGATTCATTCCTTTGCTGATTAACTGAAGATCAAATACCATAAAATTGTGGAAAAATCTGCGCTTGCCATATTTAAATGTGTTGTTTTGCCAAGTCAATAACATTCAGTTAGCATCAAACACTACAACAAGTGTTTTGGCATCTATTACCTAATAGAAATGTCTTAATTAATTATGATCTCTGTACTATAAGAAGACACTTTAAAATGGTGAATTTGAAAACTCTCACTCAGGCCAAATGTTTACTTAAAGGCATCCAGGTCAACACCATTGATGCAAATACAGTAAAATAGCGATTGAATAGGGTGTCATCTGTCTGGTAAACAAGGCACCTGCCAGGTAGATGTTTGCTTGTTTTTATTTTTAGCAACACCTAATTAGATTTATAGACCTCGTTCAGCACTGTTACAGTAACTGTTGTAAACGATATGAAGTCAAGAAAGTGGGGAAAAATGTGAGAATATCTGTTTTAAAGCAGAACTTATTGCGGATTTAATTACCTTCCTTATACCTCCCGGTGGGTTTAGTGCTCGACTCTTACAGTAGTCAATCATTTGCCCAGCCACCTTAAACGCGCTCCCGAGTGCGCGCCCCCGCGAGCACTGCGAAAGGAGCTGTCGGGAGAGAAATCATGTGAGAGCCCATGCTTGGAGAAAGTAGGTTAGCAGGGTAGACTGAGAGGAAAGCAGGCGGAGAGTCACAGCGCAGAGGGGGGGGTGCGAACACCGCTCGTCCACCGTGGGACTATTCTGTCAAAAAAAAAAAAAGTTGAGCCAAATCTATCCGCCAGTGCGCCGAGTCGACTACCATGCGATCCGAAGCCACTTCCTCCGCTCTCTCGTTCCGCTCGGAATTGACCGAGCGATAAAGAAGAAGAGTTTCGGATAGTTTTTTCTTTCCTCCTCCTTGTTTTTTCCTCAGCTGTCTACATACGGGACGAATTCACATTGACACAGTCAGTGTAGACTGATTCTCTCCTGTTCGCTCACACACACCAACCACATGTAGTCAAGTTTCCTTCGTGCGGCAAAAGAAGAAAAAGAAGACATCACAATGAGAGGTAAGTGGGTTTTACATCATGATAAATTCATGCGAGATCAGTGGGGTTTTGAGCGCGCCTGTGTGGACACATGTGAGAGCGCCCGTTTTCCTCCCGGTGCGCATTAATCCCTCATGACTGGATTACAGCTGCACGGAGCCCGCGGTCTGCAGGCTGCACGCTGAAGTTCAGCGCGCACTGATGAAGGACATGTTATGTGCGTGATGTGCCATAATAACACCTAACTCAGCTGCATCGCTCGTGTTTATGACCTTTCGGTGTGCTCGTTGTGAAGATTGTAATTTTGCACTTGTATAGTTCTGTTTCGTAATCAAAGCGGGGTCAATCCGTCTGTGTTTGAGGAAACATGAGTCATATCTCACCTGGGAGTACTATTAATTTTTGCCAGGGGCTCCATGTTAGAGTTATGCAATAAGGAGAAGGTGGGGGGGCTGATAGGAGGGGGCTGTTAACCAAAACTAAAATTATGTAATGGAGATGTAACTCGATATTATCAGGTTTCTAATCAGGTGAATTAAAACTTACATTATTTTACCCATTTGCTTTAGACACTTATGAATGTGGGCATTCTCTGTTATACATTGGTATATAAGTTAATCATCTAATCGAGGTATTTCTAAATGTGGTGAAAAATAAATTGCTTGTAAACTATTTTATTTGCAGCAACGATGCTCAGATAAATCTGAGCAGTGTTGTAGCCGTGATGTTGTGATGTGACGGCTGTGCCAGCATGGCCGACTGCGTGAGTGTACAGAAGACCTGGCTGTTCCACTGACCTAGTTATGTCATCCAGCATTATACGCCAGTGGTAGCGGAGGGAGGGGAGGCGGCACTGGGAAGCGCCGTGCCGCCGGACGTGGAGCGCCATGTGCGGTTACAGGCGCGCGCTGACTCCCAAGTGTTTTTCCTTGACACAGGCTGAAGCTGAACTTAAACTTGGGCAGCAAATGATTGTAGCTGACAAGTCTGGCTTTGTAGCCAGGTGTGTCCAAGGTCGTTTTTAAATTAAAATATGTCATGTAAACAACATGCAAACCAGGTTCATTTAAAAGTGTATTTTGTTTTATATTCTGGAAAGACATTTTCCCCTGTGCACCCAGGTTAGCAGCATAGGTTATGTAAACTCTGTGCATATGACGAAACAAGCCCTTTATTTCTGTATTCTGAGGATTAGTTTTGTCTATGTGCAGCCTTTCTGGAGTGCTCGGTGTAATATGACGATATTCCAGTGTTTCCTGTTTTGTGCAGGGCATGAAATTAGGTGCAACTGGTTTTGTTTTTGACAGTGGAGGAAAGAAATGCTAAAAAAGTGGAGTAAGGGGGCAGGGAAGCGTGAGGGGCTCCGGTGAAGGGAGGTTCCCTTTTCTAGCAGGATATCCAAATGTAAACAAACCACTGCCCTTTCTTAGCTCGCTACTGACTATGTTGGTCATTCAATCTGTTGATTCCTCACTAAAAAAAAAAAGGCATGTCAGCATTTTTTATTTTTGGTTCGATTATTCATCCACACGTTCGTAATCACAACCATTTTGACCAAATTGTTGAGTCATTCCATTAGTTTTATAAGCGTGTTGTGATGTCTCAACCACTGACACTTCCTCTTTTTTACTGCACTGGGTAGAAGAGTGGACATGTATTAGTATTTAATGCAAAGACATAATGAAATATCATAGGACTCCTGTCACATCAGTTAGAAGAGGCCTATGAAATACTTTGCTCTGTTCCTCTGCTCTAATCCCCCCTTGGGCCTCAGTTTGCCTACACTGGTATTTGCATCTTTTAAAACAGAGTACATTGAACTGAATATACTTGCAGTAAGTACTAATTGTGTCTTCTAATTATTTCACCGTGTGTCATGTAATGAAAAATAGTAAAAAAAAAAAACACACTGTGTCAATCTGTCATCTGAGGACAGTTTGCACCATAACACGAACAACATGTACATGATTAGAAACAGTGAATACATTTATAGATTAGAGAAGTGCTGTGTGTGGATGCGTGTGCTTTAACGTTTACGTGACTGTACATGTGCGGCTTCATCTTTTTCTCTTCATCATGCTACTGACACAACACAACTATACTGACAGCTTGACACGCTAGCCAGCGGCCTATTGGCTGTTTGTTCCACATTAGATACAGTGAACAGTTGGAAGGACAAAGTCAGTGATTTTGCCTCTCCGTGCCCCACCCTTACTGAATTAGCCTTTTGTAGAGATAACAAGGTTACACATTTAGCTGGCTGATAAACACAGTGGGGCCAGCTTGTATGTTGCTGAACTGTTAAAGTGTCTGTTCCCAGTTTATTTGGTGTGAAGTCTTGGGTGTGCCACACAGAGTAGTTGCCCCACTGCTTAAACACTATTAGCAAACACTATTGTTTGTTTGCTGTGTGCAGAATTTCACCTAATTTATTGCACTTCACGCTACGCTTTTGTGAGTGTGACGGAAGGTAATAAATGTAAAGCGCTGCATGCAGCTGTCATACATCATGTCAGCAACGAGCAGGACTGATCTTCTTGGAATGCTGGCGCTCCGCGGCGAGCTAAAGATCAGACACCTCTGACTGTTCCTTAAGCACAGGTCAACAGGGTTCTTGTGTTATCAGCATTGCTAGACAGTTGAGTGTGACATGTTTGGATGAGTGAACTGTAATTGATAGTTCACCTCTGACAGTGGTGTTTTTTGACACTTTGCAAACATGCGTGTGTAGGTATATACATGCTATACATGAAGCCTGTGTGTTGTGGAAGTTGCTGGTTCAGAAATCTTCTCTATTTATTAATGCTTATTATGTAAGTTTAACCTCATGGTTAATGCTTCATTTTCCAGCAAGTGTAAAGGGCATTAACTAACTGAACATTACGGAGATGAATGCCTTGCTGTCTCTGGGTTGTGTCTGCAGAGAGCCACGGAAGAGAAGTGAAAACGTATGTGTGGCTGTACCAACTGGAGTGGGCGGCTTGGTATCTGGGTAATTCTGGCTCTAAGCATAGGACAAGAATAGAACGATGAGGCAGGAGCCCAATGTCAAAGCCTGGGGAGAGGGGTTGGGGATAAATAGTTGACATTCAAGTTCAGAGTTTGTCTGGTTTGAGGAGACTGTAGTCCAGTACAGTGCTGGCTCTTAGTCGAATCCCATGTTATTTATAGTTATTAATACAAGTTATTGCAATTATATAAACCACTACACATAAGAAATACTCTCATGAGAAATCAGTGATGAATCTTGTTGCGTGCTTAAACTGGTGCGTACAGTGTTTCCAGGTCTATAATCATTGTCTCCCTTGGTTAATTTTTGCTGTTATGTAACAGCCAATTTTCTATTGCGAACTATAAGCCTTCAGGGAAATGTTTCACGGGGAAATCTATTGTTCAGCACCACCTTAAAACTGGTCTGTGGAGGACCTTGATCGCGCCTGACTCACTCCTCCCTCTCCCCCCGCAGTGGGAAAGTGTGTCAGTAGGACAGACCGTCCACATGGGCTGACAGGCTACGGCTCCGGAGTGGCGGATGATTCAGCCAATACCAAGGAGGCTGCAAACACCTCGCAGCCAGTGGAGAAGCGAGAGTGCGATGAAGGAGGGGTGTCAGTGTTGCTATAGTGAGCCAACTGAATGAGTGTTGTGAGGAATGCTCACAGACGAGAGTTATATAATCGAGAGATGAGGGCGGGGTGGAGGGGAACCTGAGAGAAAGAGGGAAAAGGAGGGGCAGGAGAGACAGCCGACCATGTCATTAAAAGGAGAAAAGAAGTGGAAAGTTGAGCTTTTCGGTACCTAAGAGTGCAACAATTCCTCCTCGCTCATGTTGGCTTAAGTGCTTTTCCATACATCGTCCTCAAATCAGTGGTGAAAAACAAATCAATCTAATTTTTTACAGAGAGCAGGGCTGAGCAACAACAATCTTATGATAAAGCTGTTGTTGTTGTTTCCTCAGACATGACGTCTATGTGTATCTGTCACATGAGTCCCTATCTGTCTGTGTGTTCTGCTTCATCATGTGTGTGTGTGTGTGTGTGTGGAGGGGGGGTGCATGCAGGGTACAGGGTACATGGCAAGTTAAAAAAATGAGGCTGAGTCAGTGCCACACTGTTATATCTTGAATATCAATCACGTACGGCGTTCAAATATGTATTTTCTTTGGTTGTCACACTGGTGCCAAGTACAACATTTGACTCACACATCCATTTACAGAAAAATAATTATAAAAAGACAGTATAAAAGTGTGTTGTAACCAAAAGGACTGACCTCGTGACATAAAAGACAACTATGTGCAATCCAAGATTGTCAGTAAAATCTCAAAATCAGACTAGAAAACTTACAACATTTCCAGAGAAGGCGGGCAAAGGCAGGTGTGGTATAACAACTTACTGAAACTCGGCTGGCAACAATCCTGGCTGCTGCATCTAGGAGTAGGACGTGTCCTTCTTATTGTGCTCAGGGAACGCAAAGTTAAAACACTTTTCCAGGTCACCAGAGGATACAAAAAGCCTAATGTGGCCAAGGCTGAGAGTTGCAGAAAAAATGTCACCATAACAAGAACGTCAAAAGAGGGAAAAAGGAAGGTTTAACTATAAAGGGTTTATTGTAAATTGTACTGTCATATATTGGTGTCTTAAGTCAACATGTCCCTCTAAAAACAGGACCAACAACTGAAAGTGAAATCATAGATAATTACAGGATTTGTGATAAATCACATCTGATGACCCGTAGTTCAGATGAGTGTCTCATGTCTAAATGAATCATGATTTTACACAGTGTAGTGTAATATTCCATATGACTATCTGCTGTCAAACAACACAGTGACTGTATTTCACCAAGCAGGTTTCCACTGTCTAATCTGTACGTGTCGAGCAGCAGCTTTCTGACCTGTCTTGTCTCTTGATCCTGCAGCTCAGATCGAGGTCATCCCCTGTAAGATCTGTGGGGATAAGTCCTCAGGAATCCACTACGGAGTCATCACCTGTGAAGGCTGCAAGGTGAGGCCGAAACACAATGTAAACTGGTTTGCCTCCAATCGAAATGTTTTTGTAAGACGTGAAAGGCAGCAATTTATTGTAATTTCTATGTGTGTTTGTATGTGTGCAGGGCTTCTTCCGCCGCAGCCAGCAGAACAATGCCATGTACTCTTGTTCTCGCCAGAGGAACTGTTTGATCGACCGAACTAACCGTAACCGCTGCCAGCATTGTCGCTTACAGAAGTGTCTGGCTTTGGGCATGAGCAGAGATGGTAAATGCACACAGGGCAGAGTACACCGTACGCCTTTTACACACCTTAAACATCTAAAACATCTGTTTGTGGATGTGTTTCTCCGGTATGTGATTTCCCAGGAGTATTGAAGGCCTTCAGGTGTGAGCTCACGAATAGTCATACAAACTGCACATAGGGACTGGAACAAACTGTACTTCTAGATAAGAACAAGGACAGTATTTGAACAGTTTCAGAAAACATTTGTCCACAGTCTGCACTAAGGTTGAATGTATAAAGTTGAGTTTATTGTTACGTTATTAGTTTTCCCATGGAATCATTTTGTATTGTTACAAAAATGACGGGTCTATGTCGCTGCTCTGTTATCTCTGCAGCTGTGAAGTTTGGCCGTATGTCCAAGAAGCAGCGTGACAGCCTCTATGCTGAGGTTCAGAAACACCAGAAGTCCCAGGAGTGTGTGAGCTCTGAAGGCGGAGGCTCTACCGCGCTATCCTTAACCAGGGATGATGTAGTCTGTGGTGGTGGTGGGGAGGATGGTGAAGAGGGTCTGAGCCGGTCCTACAGCAGCAGGGGCTCCAGCTCCACCCTCAGTGACCTGGACGACATTGCAGCGCTGCCCGACCTGTTTGACCTGCCGCTGACCCCTGAGGAGGCCAGCGAGTACTGCAGCCTGGAGCTGCTCGGTGGTGGCGGAGGAGCCAGCGCAGGGAACACATCCAACTCTTCCTCCTCTTCTTCCTCATCCTCATCCTTATCTAATCAGAATTCCCCGCAGCAGACCATGCTAGATGGGGCGGATAGCAATGGGATCCAGCTCCCACACACACACTCTCACACACATCCGCTGCTGGGATGCACAGATGCACTGCTGGACCACCTTCCTGATGACTGCTCAATAACAGACCTTGGTGAGTTTTGACAAAGTTTGACAAGCACAAGAACATATCTCATAGACTGAGAGATAAATCAAAGAGATTGAATGGAAAAACTAAATAAGAAAGTTGTGCAGCAGGACAGGTTCCTCTCTCCAAAAACAGGGGCAGAAAAAACGATAATGGAGACTTTTTTTAGATTTGGGGTCTCAAGAAGCCTGGACGAAGAAAACATTTGCGTATATTTAATATTTTATGGCTGGTTGCAACAACAAACTGAAATGAGTCTTTAGATAGAAGTCTGGGGATTTTTAAAAGAAGCAGCAAGTAAATATTATGACTGCTGGAGAAATGCAGGAGATGGAAAATACTCAAACAGCTGTGGAAAAAATATGAGCTGATGAGCCATTAGCGCTTCATTTTGTTGGTATGATCAGAGGCAAATGTAACAGCTGTGAGTGGAACAGAGCCTCTTGTTATTCAAGGTCACACTATAAATGTAAATACAGAAATACAACAGTTAACAGTCTCTCTGAAAAGCAAAGACCTGCTATCAGCTCAAATAAGCCCAGTGAGACAACACCTAAGCGTGTGTGTGTGTTTGTGTGCTTGTTTTGTATCACAGAGCGCATCACTCAGAGTATTCTAAAGTCTCATTTGGAGACGTGCCAGTACAGCGCCGAAGACATGAAGAGGTTCACTTGGGTACAATACACGCCCGATGAAACGCGCACTTTTCAGAACAAGGTACATGACGAACCTCGTAGGTGTTCAGTGTTCACAGTCAAAACATACATTTCCAGCACTGTCACTGGACATGTAGAAATACCTTATTAGCTCACCATTAGTCGAAACCAGACTGTCTGCTTCAGATTGTTGAATCTAAAATAAAGAGATTTACTGTAGATGAGAACACAATTGTTTCATTTTCAGTACGTAGGCAGAAGTTTGGAATTTAAATTTGTAATTAAAACTTCTACTTCTTCTAAATAACACTCATACTAATACTCACATTTTGTTTTGTGCGCGTGTCATTTTTCAGTCAGCTGAGTGGATGTGGCAACAATGCGCACACCACATCACTAATGCCATCCAGTATGTGGTGGAGTTTGCAAAACGCATCGCTGGCTTCATGGACCTGTGCCAGAATGATCAGATTATATTGCTGAAAGCAGGTCAGTATACAGTCTTCAATCTCAAATACTCCATTCACAGATTTAATATTCTAAAGTACACCAAGTCTGAAACTTGCTAACATCAGTTCCTTCTTGTTTTTTTTGTCTCCAACCTTCTACCTTTATCTGTTTTACCATCTGTTTTACCATTTAAATTAAACACATCTGGTCTGAACACTGGGGAGAATGTCATGATTCTGGCAACACGTTGTTTTCTCTATCTTCTTAACACACACACACACACACACATAAAATGCATATATTTGACAACAATTTACTTTCTGTAAATGTTTTGAACTTTTAAAAAAAATCTTGGTGGATATCCATGTTATCCTGTTGATTTTTAAACGGTTCAAAAATGTCATATATGCTGTGCACCAACCTGGGTCAAAATTATTCACATTTTGTTGTGTGTTTTGTGCATGTCGGAGCACCTTGCGCCTTTTCTGTCTTCCCCTCCCCCTACATCTTCTTCGTCTGCTTTCTCCATCTCTCCATTTCTTTGCCTCTATTTGTGGATGCCCTTTCAGGTTGCCTGGAGGTCCTTCTCATACGTATGTGCCGAGCTTTCAACGTCAACAACAACACTATTTTCTTCAATGGAAAATTTGCCTCGGCTCAGTTCTTCAAAGCACTCGGTGAGGATCGGGGGGGAATGTAGTTGTGTAAGCTCTAAAACATTCAGATAATTGTCTTTTATAAGCTGGAAAATCTACAGGGTAGTGAAATGCCAGGGCTCCCACTGTTTTCAGTTTATTGTTGACAGCTTACAAATATACCTCTACATTGGGCAAAGGAATGCATGACTCTAAATAACAGTGGTAATCGTCATCTGTAACTCTGTCTATAAGACAGTCAGCTTCAATCTTGTCAGCAGCTCGTTAAAGCCAGTACTGGGCTTGAAGCGAGGTAATTGAAATCCTCTAGCAGGATGTTGCTTTGCAATTTCGACCTTTTTAACACTTGCAAACGGTGAAAACAAACACCATTAAACACAGATGTGAACTACATAGTGATCTCATTAAAGGAAATATTCCCCGAGTGGTCTCATTTCAAAAGATGGACTCCTGTCAGTCAGAACAGCATTGTACTGTATCTCTGGGAGCTAGACTGCAATGAATGAAAACAATCTTGTAATGTAATTACACAGTTTCCTTAATTAGGCGATCCTTAGTCAGTCATGCCATCGATTCTCCCTGATGACTCGTGGGTCAGTCGTCTGCTTTAAGCAGCACTAATTCTCGTCCTTGTTACTTTTGACAATTAATCAATCAATGTCCTGTCTTTGTTTTACAGGTTGTGACGACCTGGTCAATGCGGTGTTTGACCTTGGTAAAGGACTCTGTCGTCTACAGCTATCTGACGAGGAAATGGCTCTGTTTAGCGCTGCTGTTCTTCTATCACCTGGTGATTATTTTCTTTCCCGCTCACACACATCCATAATCACAAACATGTTCAAGAGAAAGAGAACATTATAATGCAAAATCCTATCAGTCTATTTAGTACTGTTCTGGCCTTGGTAAAGACAGTCAAAGTGACATTGAAGAACAGCTCTACCAAATATTTCAGGCTAAATGTTATAGAAAGGTGTGAACAATGCACGATGAGTTTGAGAAAAAGATATTTTCCAGGAACAATTCCCTGGAGCATTTCTGTATTCACTCAAAGAATTGTCCACTTTTGGAAAAACTATGACAAGAAATAAACAAATCGAAGGAAAAGAACTTTAAATACTGACAATACAGTCAAGTCAGTTTCCTTGACCTTAAAACCATTGTCAAGTTGGCATAACAATGCACCCACATATACTTCACGTTCAGTAAACAACTTGTTTGCACGCTCTTTTAAACGTACTTAAAGTTGAATTTGTTTACGTCCTTGGGCACATGAAAATATTCAACACAAACAAAACATGACATGTATGCCTACTGTAGTATTTTGACTTTAATACTTATTTAATCTGACAATATTAACAACACGATACAGCTGACATTCCTGCAGACTTACAAAGTAACCAGGCCGGCATTATATGCAACTCATCTGCTGCTTGTTACAGAAAATAGGAAGTGCCTGCCTCATATCATCCTGTGACTTGTGGAGTAATGCACATTGTATTTTCATAACTTGGGTCTGGGTCTTGGGTCATAACTGAGGCTGACTTGCACAACTTGAGAAAATATGGCACATGACACTCTCCACAGTGTGTCACGCGTGTTGGCAATAATATAATGCATTTGTTTTGCACCAGCCTACATGGTTCGGTCTGTTTAGTTCTGAAACGATACATACGGGAGGGAAAACTGTGTCTTATGGAGTTAACTTTTTTAATTGTAGATCGACCCTGGCTAACAGAAGGCCAAAAGGTTCAGAAACTACAGGAGAAAGTCTACCTGGCTCTACAGCACAGTCTACATAAGAGTGGTGCCTCTGATGAGAAACTGGACAAGGTAAACCAGCCGTCAGAACTCTATTCAAACACATACATTTGTAAAAACCTATTTACACACATATATATCTTTACCCCTGTATCTCTTCTGTACCCACAGATGATTTCCAAACTGCCCGTAATGAAATCTATCTGTAATCTCCACATTGATAAACTGGAGTTTTTCCGTCTGGTCCACCCTGAGACCGCCTACAGTTTTCCACCACTGTACCGGGAAGTATTTGGCAGCGAGCTGTCTCTGCCGGACTCCACCGGCAGTTAGACTCGCAGATAGGTGGACAACAGAGATGAAAAGAGTTTTTTCAGAGGTAGGGAAGCAGGAGGAGAGACAGAGAAGTACAGAGATGTTGAATCTCAATAACCAGCAATTAAGAGACAATCCCAGACTTTAAATACTCCATCTCCAATGATCCCAAAGTAGTCCTCCACTTTCCCAGCAGGCAAAGCACCTTACACTACAGACCACACATGCTCATGGTCCTGTGCATATTGTAGCATTAACAACAAGCAGATGAGCAATGTAAGAATAACTACATAGCAGCCCACCTAGCATATAACAGCTCCAAGCTGTAACACGTTTAACACCAGATCCACTATGGGTCACCCAACCAGTAATGAATGTACCTTATCCCTAAGCACCAGTGCACAAGCCAGAACCCAACTACAGTGAATGTACAACCCTGCTACTCTGAAGCAGGGTTTTACAAATAGTATTAGACTTCCGTTGTGTTGACGAAGCAGGTCTCACTATAAATGGTGTGTGCAGCCAGTATTTCTCTATTACTGCATCTCAGTATGGTACCCGTGTGTATTCATACAGACAATATCCTTTACTGACCATCACCTAGGGACCAAGATCATGAGTCATTTTCTCGTAATATAAAAAACACACAGCTATGATACGACTCGTGGCTTAAGCTGACATACTTTATCAGCTAAGAGCTAGTTGCACACACACTTAGACAGTCAGTGTTCGGTGCTGCCTTTTTGTATAGGCTCTTGTAATGCAATGAGAAACCTCAGTCCAACACACCCTTTTCCTTGTAAATGCCACTTAGAGAAAGGACAAGAAGAAATTATCTTTAATTTATATACACATTTATAAACAAATATTTTAAATAAGAATGTAAATAGATGACTATGTAATAGTCATAATAGAGATATAATGTGAGAGTTGAGTGTGTGAGTTCAGTTCAGAGAGAAAGGGAGAGAAAGGTGGGTAGTAAGAGGCACAGAAAAAAAAACAAAAACAAGATGGATTCATAAGAAGAGCTTATATTTGGATTCAGATCTCCTTCCCCCCTAAATGGTATGCTCAGGTTTCCATGGCAACGGCCCAATCTTACGCCAGCAACAAACTGAGCTGAAAAGGTCTTCTCGCAAGTGATCGGATGGACACTTGATGCAGATGCGACACAGCGGGGCAGACAGCGTACCCAAACAAAGGCGATAATACATTGTCGCCGTCTTGCATAAACAACGTGAGCTGAGAGCTTTCGGTCTGCACTGTTGCTGCCCCACCTCTTGCCTAAAGAAACAGAAGGACATAAAGGACTCTAAGGAAAAGAGAAAGCAAGGCAAAAGATGACTTCATGAACTGTATAACAAAAGGAGATGCACAGCGTCTCCCAACCTGTTTCTAACCAGCACTTAAAAGACTATGTGTCTTTTCCTCATGATGTTTCAGGAGGGTAAAGATCGTAATGACGATGGTCCATAATATATATCACAAACCCTCTTTGCTGGTTGGAGAACTGTATAATTTTGTACATTTGCTGTTTCACTCTTCTTTAGTCCCAAACCCAACACAAACCAAGCACTTAAACTTTCCTCTTTCTCACTGGACACTAGTGTAATGTCAGACAGAGCTACCAGCTGCCCCCCTGAGTTGGGCCTGCCAGTAAGACCTAACAACAGTCAATCGATTTGTTTTATTATTTGAGCTTTTCATTCCATATCTTTCACACAAGGTCACCATAACAGTTTATGTTATTGATGTACATAAAAAAACAAGCTTTACGAGGTTTTTAAAAGATTGAGATGATGAAGGTAATGTCTTGTGAAGTTCTCGAGCAGAGGATCTGCTGTTTGCCACTCAGGGAGCTGGCTGTGATCTCCTGTCCCTTTTTTACCAGTGTCGTCTTTTAGCCTTGTGATCCTCACACCTTTGAGACCCATAACCATAATCACTGTGGATGTAAGTTCTATTTTTGTGAATGTTACTCACAAAGTGTTCAAGCCCTTCCTGTAAGTCCTAATAATATAACATTAAATTTACAAGACATAGGATTTTTTAAAAATCAGTTAGTTACAAATGAATTTCATTATTGGGATAAATGTATCTTTTGCTGTGATTTTCATTTATTTGTCAGTCTTTTATCCACCTTTTTCTTTACCTGTCTCCACTTTGTCTTGTAAAGTCAGTGGTTTATTTTTTTATTAAAGAAAGATTGGGAAAAGTACAAATAAAAAATACGTCTCCCTTCTCTTTCCTTGTATGACAAAATGTACAAGAGTTATATTACTAGTCCAAACGTAAGTGAGTCACACAGCTCTCTATATATTGTTGTCCAATGGGATACATTATATGTGGTTTTCAGAATGTAATAAATGGTTTCTTTTTCTTTGGAAGCAGTTCAGTGTCTTATTTGAAGTGATTTCCTGTTGGCACATAATGCTGTTGTACAATGGGTCTGTGCAGATTGTTTACATGGTCTAGAAACTCATTAATGTTGTATCAGTATATTGCTTTAATTAAAAAAGGAGCTATTACCCAATTAATTGATTAACAGGCAGGAGCTTTAATAGATAACATTTAAAATAATTATTTCAATTAACAATGCCAAACTGTTTCTGGTTCTAGCCCTTAAGAACTATTGCTAAATTTTCTTTATTATGCTTATTCAAAACCTCTCTTAAGACTTAAAGTTGAGCATGGGAGTTTTTTGTTCATAATTTAGGAATCAGACAATTTAATAACAATGCTTAAATCTAGGTCTACTTAAAAAGCCTGTTAGTCTTAGATGCTGCTATCATCTACAGTAACTCTAAAGATATCTGGTTTGGTCAGTTTCATAATTTCAAATTAACTTTAGAATTATACTTTGGTTAACAGCCGAGTGGGTTTGGTTTACATTTTTGTTACATTACATTAGTGAGTGGCCTTCAATACTACCTTGATCGTGTTTTCGTGTTCTTTTTAGATGGAAGATGTGTGGCAACCCTTCAAAACAAACTATTTGTTCGGTCTTCTCCTAATTGTGCTGTTGAGGACTTTCATATTAAACATGCTCAGTGGGGTCTTCAGGGTCTGAGTTGCTCTTGGGGTTTTTCTGAGAATTGCACTGACTTTGAGGTAAACGTGCTGGCACTTCCTCTTCTTAAAATATTGTTAACTGTCTCAAAGGCTTTTGACTTGTAAATAACTTTTCTTGCTTCTCTAATACCATTGCTTATATATTTCCCTCCAGGCATTGTATTAACACAAACCTTAATGCTTCAGACCAGCAGACTGCCAAAACCTCTACAGAACAGGATTTTTGTTTTAAAAACAACGGTACGGTGGAAAATGTTCAGAATGTTATGTTATTATAACTTTGTTTAAAAATTAAATTTTTAATAAAATCCCTAATTATTTTCCTACTCCCAAGTATTGGAAAGTAACGTCAAACTTACTGTCGGCACTCCCATTAAAAGCTGACGCCAGGAAGTTGTGGTTGCCTAGGAAGTTTCACATCTACGGTGCGAAAAAGGGAGGATTGTTGGTCGGAGCCGCTGTTTTGTTGCGAACTGCAAAAGTTACAACAAAGTATTTAAAAAACACATTTCTCCGTAGGGGTAGAGGCGGCATAACAGACGGCGCAAGATGTCGGTCGCCGGATTCAAAAAACAATTTTACAAAGCGAGCCAGGTAAATGCGACTTTTTCAACGTTATGTTAGCTAGCTAACAGTTAGCTGAAATGATCGCTAGCTAACATTACTTTAAGTTAGCGTGTAAACTAATGCGGAAAACGTTTTGACAAAACCTTGCCTATTTGTTTGTGTAAGTACAACAAGACTATTTATTTTGCTTTTCAACAACTGGCTATTGTGTTGTTGCTCAAGAATAAATAACTTTTACTTATACTCTTAGCGTATAATGTTATAAAGGTTGATAATGTAACTGCTAACATAGAGAGTTATTAAGTTAGCTGACCTCATCATCTTATAACTCACTAACTCTAACGTTAAAGGTTGATTTTTGACTCTAGCGATAGTTAGCTTGGCTAGATGGTTAGTAGCCACAACGTTAACTCTATGTTTTTAGTTCTAGCCAAGTTATTAATCGTTTTTTTTTGTTGTGTTCATATTTGTTATCGCTGCCGAACCTGTTGAATGACACAATGTTTTAAAAAATGAGTCTGTCTTTATTAAGTTTCTGTGATACCGGAGAATTACACAGCCCACGCGCGTTATATAAAATAGTGTCAACCCCCAAAAATGTCTCCAGCTGCTGCACTAAACTAGTTCGTGCCCACTGTTTCTACATCTCTTGACTTAAACAGTACATTAAAGTGAAATGATATGATCTTAAATCAGGTATCTGATCATCTATAGTGTTAATTACGCACAACCATTACATTGTGACATTAAAGTAAAAGAACTGAAATGTTTGGCCTGAGGCAGCTAAAAGTGAAACCCACCACCAAAACACAAAACTAAATAAGATATGTAGCCTATTTTTCCATATGACATCCGCCTTGTAGTAGTCTTTCTTTAACCTGATGTGATATGCATGTGACAGGTCCTTGCTTGATGGGTGTGTACCATTCTGATGGAATTCTACTTATCTGAATACTCTGCCCAAACAGGCTTCCAGTTTTTAAGTAAACCAGTAGACGCCAATTTAGTCAGGGAATTGACAATACTCCAGTAATAGCACGCCACAGGTGAATGCACAAAAGTGTTATGTACCACACTTCCCTTTTAAAAACCGGTGGGTGGCCAACCATTGCATAAATCCTAGCCAGCGTTCACTGTGAGCTGTACCTCAACTATTCAGACATACAGTATACCTGTAACCTTATAGAGCTATAGCACAGGTCTGGTCAACTAATGTTGTCAAGAATAAAGAGTTAAGGCAATTATCTATCTATAAGATAGATAAACAGAGTCCACGTCATACTTTCATAAAAAATATGTATTCAATATGCTTTGTGTTTACAAATCTGAATCCTGCATGCAAACTTGCTTATGCCTATGTCACCTATCTTGCTTAAGGAAATAACAAAGTAAAATTGTTGCGCTAGAATCAAAAAATAAAGGTTTCTGAACAGACGATGTGCAGGTTTAATTAGTTGTTGTGGATGCCTGCCTGTATGCTGAAGGTACCTTAGTGTTTCGCACATCTCCATGTCACCACTTTATATCTGGTTCCAAGAGTGGCATTAACAGTAGTTTAAATGTAAATCAGACTTCATTAGCAGAGACTGTGTGGAACATTTTCATGAACTGGGACCTATGTATTATAATAACTACAGAAATGAATTAATCCATCTATTCATTGATTTTCATCTGCAGTTTCATGCTGACAGCTACACAAAGTTGAAAAATACACACACACACAACCACTGGAATAAATGTGTATACTAAAACATTTGTAATTGCAACAATTTTCTGGGAGAAGTTGTGCATTTTCTGAAAAAAATGTATACAGTGACTCCCAACTGTACAGGATTTAGAGTTTGCTGCACTGGTTGAGAAATGCAGTGTTTACCTTTTGAGACTGAGGATTAGGATTGGCGAGTAGGAAAAATAAGGAGAGCATGTATGTTTAGTGAAAGTATGCATGGATGTGGTGTTGGTGTAGGAAACTGCAACATGTGCAGATATTTTTGGAAGGAAAAAAGGTTTGATGTACAGAGAAAAATGTAGTTCAAAAATCACATTTCTCATGCAGAGGTGTTGATGAGAGATGTTTCTTAAAAATTGTGTTTACCAGGCTCAGAAAAAGAGAATGGAAAAAATTAGGGTTTAATCAAGGTTTTAAAGGTCTGCTTCTAGCTCTGTGCTAGCTGTGCCTGAATCAAGCCTCTGAGTGGTAATGTGTAGGCTGCTAAATATTCTTGACAACAAGAGTACACAGTGACCAAGTAAATAATGTCAACTTTGTCATGATAAAGCACAAACTGTATGTCATGTTTTAAGTAAGCCTTCCTGAGGATCAGTAAGTAGGTTCAGTCTTCTGTTTTCTCTATGATCACAGATGATGAGTGAGAAGGTTGGAGGTGCAGAAGGGACAAAACTGGATGAAGATTTCAAGGAACTCGAAAGGGTACTGTATAATTATATGATGACATCCATTAATTGTGTATTGATTAGAAATATATTCCTCAACTCAGTATATGCACTTAGTGTAGATATCAATAAATGTCTCTCCCTTTATCACCAGAAAGCAGATATTACCAGCAAAACGGTGGTAGATGTCATCAATAAAACATCCGAGTACCTGCAGCCCAACCCAGCAACAAGAACCAAGCTTTCCATGCTTAACACTGTGTCCAAAATGCGTGGACAGGTGAATAGTCCAGGCTACCCCCAGCCTGAGGGTCTTCTTGGGGAATGCATGACAAAATATGGACGCGATATAGGCGAGGACACCAATTTTGGTAAGAACTGTGAAAGGAGCACGTTAGTGTAAGAGATGTGTACCTAGTTGTATATGTTTGGAAACCATAAAGAGAAGCGAAGAGCTGTGTGTGTATTTGTTTAATATTAGCATGCCTCACCTTGGCCCACACTAATTCTGTCTCTACCACAGGTGGGGCTCTAACAGACACAGGCGAGTCAATGAAGAGGTTGGCTGAGGTCAAGGACTCTCTGGATATTGATGTGAAGCAGAACTTTATTGACCCCCTGCAGGCCATTGCTGATAAGGATATCAAAGACATTCAGGTACAATCAAAGAGGTAGTATGCTCCTGCACGTACAGGTCAGATGCAAAACAGCAGGTTTCCTTGCAAATGTTTGAATCACACTAATGCCAAGGCTCAAAACAAACAGATATTAATATAATAATGTATAGTTTTGTGAAACCTCATTCTCCTAAACTGTGTCACCCTCTCAGTTTCACTTAAAGAAGCTAGAGGGTCGCCGCCTGGACTATGACTATAAAAAAAAACGGCAAGGTAAAATCCAAGATGAAGAGATCAGACAGTCCCTGGAGAAGTTCCACGAGTCTAAAGAGCTGGCTGAGAGCTCCATGCACAACCTGCTGGAAACAGATGTGAGTAACATTGCAGATTTACCAGATGAAATGCTGGACTTGTAGAATTGTTTATGCATAAAAACTGCGACTGTGGTAAGGTTCCCATCCATTTTGTCCAGCAGCATACACATTGAACAATATTTTGAAAGGTGAAAAATGTACAGTGGGGTGGGGGGTGGGGGGGGGTTGGGCAACCTTGTCAAATATCAGTGTGTGTGTCTCTTATATGATATATTTATTTAAAATGTTTTATCATAACCAACGATTTATACAGATCATCAATCATGAACATTGACAAGGTTGCCCAAACCTACTAACCCCACTGTATTTTTTATGCTGTGTTTCTAGAGCTAAAAATAATTGTGGTGAAGCAGAAAAGAAAACCTACACAAACAACTAACTCATAATTATAGGATGTAGAATATTTATTCTGACCTGTATCTGTGTGATTTAGGATCTGAGGTACCTTAACTTTACAGCATGTTGGGTGACTCGTACCATCTTACATGTCATGTTTTGGAATCGCACAGCATTTTTTCTTCTCCTCAGTTACTTACAGCAATGATAGCTTGTCAAACAAGTTTTCTTTAGTATTTACTGTTTTCAAACCTGCTATTATAGTATGATAAAGGTTGATGAGTGAAGCTATTGTGATGACCCATTTCCATTGTAGCACCCTCAAGGATCAACGTAGCACGAAGTAGAGTTATAAAACAGGGTTTATTCTGGTCTTGACAACCCGTGA